>CAUYPK010106394.1:0-12662 GCA_963574355.1 Loris lydekkerianus
TGGAGACTTTGCCTCTTTCATGTTTACATGGATGGTGCTGGAACACATTCTTCTTAGCCAAGTATCTCAAGACTGGAAGAAAAAGTATCCAATGTACTCAGAATATATATAACCTAAGAATATGAGGAAAGGGGAAAGGGAAAGAAAAGTAGATTTTTAAGCATCATCCTGAAATCCTAGATGGGCTTTGAGAACAGGTAGTTGGAAAAGTTGAGGTCTGTTGTGGAGGTCTGTCATGGAGGTCTGTAACTCCCCCTCCCTTCCACATCCTATCCTTCTGAAACTCCCCTTCCAGCGTGGTGGCAAATTCAATCCAATGTCCTCCACTCCTGACCTTGGATGTGGAGATTTGAGCCAATTAGAGCTCTTGATCCTCTGAGCATAGTGACTGGTATGGGTCAGGTGAGGGGAAGGATAGGAGGGACCCAAACACGACTGATCGGGTCCTTTGGAAGAAGTTGACGTGGGTGTTAGGAGAGAAAGCGTTTCTCTCCTCTGAGACTGAGAGCTGATAGCATGAATTACATCTGGAGCTTGCTGGGCTCAGTTTCGCAACAGAGAAAACTTGGCAGAGAATGAACAGAGTAAGGAAGAAACAGAACTAAGAAATGGAAAGTGAACAATTTTGTCTGAGGTCCCGGATTCATCCATGACCAAAACCCTTGAATATTTTGTTATATAAAATAAAAAAGTCTCTGCTTAAACCAGGTTGCTCAAGGCACAAATGGCAGGAAATCCAAACAAGCACACTTCCCTCAAGCTCTCTCTCCCAGGAAGATTTCCCCGACTGCTTTCCCTGACTGCTACACCGTAGGGTTCCTTGTTTCTATCGATTGGATGTTTCCATGAGATAGAGTCCAGGCAGAAAACAAAAGTTACCCAAGATGGTTCAAGTGAGGGGGTTGTGATAAAGGGGAAATCTATAAAGCTGTGAGAAAGGCTTAAAAAAAAAAACAAACTAACAAGTAAAGTGGCATCTGCAGATAAGCAGTGAGCTGCTCCATCTCCAGGGATGAGGATTAAGGGGTAGAACGCATTGCTGTAGCCGTGAGCGTGGGAACCATCAGGAGGGACTGTTCAGTGGAAGCTGTGGTCATGGAAGGGTTAACCACAGGAAGAAGCAGGAATGGAGAATGGAAAAGGGTCACCACAGTAAGTTCCTTCTCCTCTGCCCTGGCATTTCCCGACAGTGCGTCTCGTGATTAAAACCTCACAGAGAGGCAGAGAGAAGGCAGGCCAGGAGCCACATCCTGCAGTCCTGGGTCTGGGCACGGAGCAGGTCAGAAAAGGCTGGAAGTGGATTCCGGGGTGCAGGTGACAGCGGATGTCTGCTTCCAGTTTGGAAGCTGACTGCCCATGACTCTTCATGGGGGTGAATATTGTGCTCCTGAGGGGTCATAAGGCCAGTGATTTTGTACCAAAGATCAAACGCAGCGCAGGAATAACAGGCATTTCCCAAGAAGTTTGCAATAAACCTGGTGTCTCCGTTTCCCTGTCCAATGTGTGGGAAGAGTTGGATCAAAACAGCACCGGGAAATGATGACTTTTTAACTATTTTAAGTGAATTACTACAAACCAGCTGTTTTGCCAGAAGGAAGAAAAGACTTCATGGGCAAAACATTGAATCATTTGCTCCTAAAAGTCTGAGATATAATTTCTGAAATCAGTGGAGTCAGGTGGGAGAGAGAATTAGACTCTCGCTAGTCTACAGAGGTGTGAAAACTGCCGGTTTCAGTGTGATTGTCAGATAAGCCCAGGCTTCCCTTTTGTCTATGCCTGGCACCTTCCAAGCCAGTAACGTTGCTTCTTGCAGGGGGCGGCTTGCTCTTCCATTTCCTTCCGGCAGCCTCTGCCTGCCTTTCCTCCGTCTCTTCTTGGCCACGGAATAACTTCCTCAGCTTGTTTCTCTGAGCAACCCTGATTTCGGCAAAGCCATTCTGCACAGCCTGGGCTGAAAGGAAAGGCTGGGGAGGCAGGGGCAGCGATCCACAGCCTCATTTTTACGGCTGCTCTGAAGCCTATCATACACTATTCACGGGAAATGACAAGTAGAAATTAGCCCCTATTGATTTTATTTCCATAACATCTGAAGAACAATCCTTCCCAAAGATGTCTTTCAAACATCTCTCTGGCAGAAAATACAGGGTTCTGTCTCAAAGAAAATCTGTTGAATACATACCCCAAACAATTTCTAAGAAAAGCAGAATCGAAATCAATATTTCCATAGTTTATGCCGCTGCCTGCCTCCGTGAAGATATGCGACTTAATTTACAAGTGTTTTTCCTTACAAGCGAGATTGCCCATGATGCTGACTGGATCAGAACCATCATTTCAGACTCATTATACGTTACACAATATCCGGAATGTCACCTCCCACCCACCAACACAGCGCGGCAGCAGCGCTTTCAGTAATAAATTATTTCTATTTACTTCAGCACAGTGGCAAAAGAATTTGAAGCATTAAGAATTCTTTTCCACCTGAAGGTAATTACGAGCAACTATAGCAATCTCAGAATGGAGGCTATCTTCACTCGGCTAAGGCTGAACATATTAGAGGGATTTTAGGGAGAAGAGATAAGGCTCTTTCTAGAGCTTAAAAACTTATAGATATATAAATCCATCCATACACACACACACAGAAGGCTCCAAACACTTTCAGGGTCTGTGAACCAGTTGTATGCTTTTATGTAAGGATAATTAAAAATGTTTATCCAAGAGTGGTTGAAGTCAAATACAAAAGGGAAAGGACATGCCTTTGTAGTTGAAAGTCATTAAGCAGTTAGAAAAAGTAGGGGGAGTCTCCTTTATTTAAAGGGAATTTTCAATTTAATTAATTTAATTGGGGAGATATGCAGTGGGTAATCAGACATGAGCTGGACAGGCTGAAATGGTTTTGGAAAAGCTCCCACCTGCTCCGCAGGGGGTGGAGGAGGGGAAGCTACAGTCACCCAGACCCAGTAGGTATCTGACTGAGGCTCACGCAGGGCTGCGGGGAGACAGGGAGCACAGCTGAGCAGGGCTGTAGAGTTCTCATCCCAAGATAACCACAAAGAAAATTAATGGGTTGGGTGGTGCCTATGGCTCAAAGGAGTAGGGCACTGGCCTCATATACTGAAGGTGGCGGTTTCAAACCTGACCCTGGCCAAAAAGTGCAAAAAAAAAAAAAATTAATGGGTTATTGGGACCAGGTGCCAGGTGCCTGGCCTTGAAGTGTCCCTGAGAAGTGAGAGGCAGAATTGCATCGCAGGCTGCAGTGAAGAGTCCCAATGAGAACTGTGTTATTCCAGATCAGTCAGCACACCCTAGGTTGTGCTGGAGAAAGAAATAACCTGGATCTCAGGGGCTTCATATGAAAGAGGTAATTTCCTTGCTGATGCTCTATGTCCAAGCACAGGTGCCCAGGGCCACTGTCCCTGTGGTCACTCGGGGACTCAGGCAGCCCGGGCTTCAGCTCAGCTCCGAGATCAGCAGAGTCAGGGACAATCACACCACACTCCAGCACTGGGTCTTAGCACTGCTGTCTGGAATTAACACTCCCAGCTCACTAGTGGGGCCGTGTCACAGACCACAACACACTTCAAGGAGGGACGGGGACGTGCTCTCCTGCCTACTGCATCGGGAGGAGAGGAGGATCGGATAACGGCCGTCAGCCTGGTGACACCACCCACTCAGTACACAGTTCAGCTGAGCAGACGTCAAGAATGCCTTTGTCCCCCAGCTATGGCACTGAGAGATAAGATGGGAAAACTAACAACAGCAGCTATAGCAGAGCTTGTGATTTATTATCTAATTGGTTAAAAAAATTATTTTCTAATCAGAAAGATCATATTCTCTAACTGGTTAGGATCACAGGAACAAAGTTAAGCATGAGCTTATAAACTCATAAAACAAGAGTTAATTCAAGGCTCAGCACCTGTAGCTCAGCGGCTAGGGTGTCAGCCACATACACCAGACCTGGCAGGCTTGAACCCAGCCTGGGCCTGCTAAACAACAATGACAACTACAACCAAAAACTAGCCAGGTGTTGTGGTGGGCGCCTGTAGTCCCAGCTGCTTGGGAGGCTGAGGCAAGAGAATAGCTTAAGCCCAGGAGTTGGAGGTTGCTGTGAGCTGTGACACCATGGCACTCTACCCAGGGTGACAGCTTGAGACTCTGTCTCAAAGAAAAAGAGTTAGTTCAAGCAGAGGCTGGCGTGGGTGTGGAGAGAAGGGAACACTTCCACACTGCTGGTGGGACTAATACAACTTCTATGGAAAGAAGCATGGAGACTCCTCAAAGAGCTAAACGTAGACCTTCCATTTGATCCTACAATTCCTTTATTAGGTATCTACTCAGAAGAAAAAAAAATTCATTTTACCACAAGGACATTTGCACTAGACCATTTATTGCAACTCAATAAATAATCGCCAACACATGGAAGCAACCCAAGTGCCCATCAACCCAGGAATGTGGCATATGGGGCGGTGCCTGTGGCTCAAAGGAGTAGGGCGCCAGCTCCATATACAGGAGGTGGTGGGTTCAAGCCTGGCCCCAGCCAAAAACTGCAAAGTGTGGCATATGTATACCATGGAGTACTATTCAGCCATAAAAATGATGCAGACTTCACATCTTTTGTGTTGACCTGTATGGAGTTGAAATATATTCTTAGTAAAGTATCAAGAAAATGGAAAACCAAGTATCCAATATACTCAGTTCTAGTATGAGATACTGTATGAACAAGTATGCAGTAGGCACCTACAAGAAAGAAAAGCACAAGTACATTCTATTGAGGGCGGAGGAGGAGAAGGGAAATGGAGAGGGATGGAGGGAGGGTGACTGGTGAGGTCTCACCTGATGTGCACATTCACATTATGAGGGTGTTCAGCATGCCCCCTGGGTGAAGGGCTCAACTACAACTTGAACTTGACCTTAGAAACGCAAACAATCTAACCTAAACATTTGTACTCTCATATTAATCTGAAATTTAAAAAAAGAGTTAGAGTCTATACAATGAGTTACTCAACAGTGCACACTCATGTTGAGCTGCTAGAAGAAAGCATCCCACGTCAAGTGCAAGACTGATTCCGGGGCAGATGCAGCACCTTGTCAGAGAGGTTGAGCAGGTCGGCTCCAAGGAGGCTCCAAGCAAGGCCTGGGAGAGGAGAGACTAAGCGTGGGGCTCTGGGTGGTTTCCTTCACATTTGGCACCCAGAGCAAGTGATGTCCTTACTGTTTTACCATCATGAACGTGAGTTTCTGAGAGATCAAATGACTCTCCCAGATCACACAGCTGGTGCAGGCAGAGGAGGTGGAAAATTATGTGATGATGTAGGAAGACTAGGGAAGAGTGAAAATGAGACTGCAGATTTTACTCCAAGGGGAAAACGGGGGAATACAATGGTATTCAGAGACGAGAAGTCTAGGTCTGCTCGGCACAGGGCAAATTGCTCCCATGTCCCCAAATGCTCAAGGGCCCATGGGAAGTGAAAACAAAAACCCAAGAAAACCTCTGAAATGTGCCCAGACACATTTTCCCATCCGTGTAGGAAGGCACACGGGCCCACACAATGTGAAAACGTGTCCACCCAAAATGATTAATGTATTTTGAAAATTTTTGATTTTAAAGGGACAAATTCTTGCTAACCAGTAAAACATAACCATCCAGAATGCTTAGTCTTGTTGGTTCCAGATTCCGGACATGTGTTCATGGGAGCTTTCCTGAGCCCCGGGGGCAGCCTGAGTGAGAGCTGGAAGGTGTGCTGACCTCGGTCCATTGCCTCACCCAGATGCGATGTGTGAGGCCGGCCATTCTTGGTCATTGAACCATCTTTTAATGTGGAACAGAGGATTCAAAGTGGGTAGCATTCCAGTTCCTCATCTCATGCTGATGCATACAGACCAGGCCTCATCCAAGTACAGACATAAACACAAACACTCACTCACTCACATGTGCTCACTATATAGACTGGAGTCTATACGGTTCATCTTCAGAGACTCTTTCCTTTGAACTTGCAACAGAACAACCTGGCATAGGGGACAGAGCCCATGTTGCCTCCTTGGTCCTCACTTTGTGACCTTATGCGAACTCTTATTCCCTGCCTGAGTCTCAGTGTCCATCTCTAGAACTGGAGGAGTGAACAAAACCCGTGCTCCTTGAAGGCTGTCCTGCATAGCCCTGGCTCCCAGGCCCATCAGGAACTCCCAGGGGACAGGCCTGGTGATAACCCAGATTGGGTAGTGCGGGGTTCTCACCATCATCTCTCAGGACATTTGACACATGGCCAGGTGTATGTCACACCCTCAAGAAGTGCCATGTGACTACCTTCCCCCTCCTTACTGGATGGGAGGTGAGGACCCACCTCGGAACCGCTCACCCAGCCTCGCCGGGGTCTCCTGCAGGCCAGTGAGCAGTGAGGCCGCCACACAGCTGCCACGACCCTCCAGGGCAGGGTCAACAGGGAAGGCCGGATGGTGGCTCAGGCTTTCTAACAGTAGCAGGGGATTTCTGGGGACACGTGGCTCTCAGAGTCTGAGGTACAGGGGAGGTTGGAGAGTTCACTTGGGCTACATCTCAGACCACAGCCTTATCCTCACTGCTCACAGACAGGCGTGTTCCTCAGAAGAGTAGGGGTTCAGGGCACCTCTGATTATGATTCTTCCCGAATCTCTATCTCAGACCAGACCTTGTGACCTAGAAAGGAGTTCTACCTTCTGGTTGAAATTCAAGAGTAACCCAATTTTAAAGCTTGACCCTGGACCCTTTGCCTTTAAACTTGAAGTGGGCAAGAGGGTGGGCATTTCACAAGAATGCACAGGGTATAAACTAAAAATGCAGGGCCCCTTATACAAAAAGCAGGGGAAAAAACACACTAGTTATTGCTAATGATAAATTCTATGCTATGTGCATTTTATCACCATAAGAGCATTAACCAGTGTGATGAAAATGTGACGAACTGTTTATAAAACCAGTGCATGGTGCCCTGTGATCGCATTAATGTACACAGCTATGATCTAATACTAATAAAAAAGAAAAGGAAAAAAAAGGAAAAAAATAAAAAGCAAAAGACCGTTATTAGATGAAAAAAAAAGTACAAAAATATTAGGACTTTTAAAAATCGTATGTTATTTGTACAACATATTGAGGTAATATGATACTCAACTACATATTAATAAATTTAAGTCATGAGAGACTATTTTTAATCATGATTTTGTAAAATACAGTAAGTAATAACTTATTGGTATAATATCTTGAGCAATCAGAAATCTTTCTGACTCACTGTTTTGCAAATACTTTTGTTAGGTCATAAAAAAATTTACACTTAACTTCATCGTCAATTGACATAATGGACGGCAATGTCAGCCACTTGGCAAATGGGAGCTCACCAATAACTTCTGATAATTTCAGTTTCTGAAAAATATTTTTTTGCTCGTTTAATTTTTGCTGGAGCTGCTAAAAATATTCTACAGGTTGTGTGGCAATATTGGGATTTTTTAAAATTAAAAAGTTAAATCTGAACTGTGTACATTAATGCATTTATGGGGTACAATGTGCTGATCCTGTCTACAATTTGGAAAAGTTATTAGTACATTTAAGGATGATGATTCTTGTGTAAGAAGTTTTCCAGAGAGCTTTATCTCTCTATATAAGTTGCTTCTGTATAATTGTAAATTGAATGTCAAACATAAATTTATGTAATCTCATTTTAATGTTTCCTCTGACATTCCCTGGAATATGGGAAGATTATATGAGTAACTGAAAGTGATTTTCTACTTTACATAGAATCCAAAATGCCTGTTTCTGCATTCTCTCATTGTTATTTTGATTATAAATTTTTTAAAAATGATGCCCCCTGTTAGAAGATATTCTGTAGGAAGGACCACATGACAAGAGCCTTCTTTTATGCTGAATATGATCGTCTTCAAATTTAAGTTTCATTTCTAAGCCTGTGGACATCTTCTTTGCTATTTTGTAGGAATTTTTATAAAAGTTCAAAGGCTTTAATAATTCACCTACAATTCTTTGAAGAATTCTAATAAAAATCTGATGTGTCTTATTGCAATGTCCATGTGCGTGCTTTTTATTTTATAATTATTTACTGACAAAATTTATTGCTTAACTGTTAGAAGTTCATGTTCTGACGCTCAGGCCAAGGAATTAATATTACCACAGATATTACAGGAAGGGGCCTCAGGATGGATAAACTGATTTCCACAGCTGTCCCCAGGCAGAGCCCTTCGCCTCTCCTGGCAGCTGTAACAGCTGCTACCACCACGATCTTCGTCAGTTTGAATTCAAGTCCTGGCCTCAACCTCCCCATCGGGACCCCAGAGTGTCCCCAACTGTCCAAGGCATATGTGCCAGGTGTCCAGGACAGCTGTTTGGCCTACCAGCTGCCCACTGCCCCTGGTGCCCACTGGCCTGAGCCCACATGCACATCTGCTATTGCTGGACATACCTCCTCTGCTTACATGCAAGCTCTGCCATCCCACTGAATTTTACAAGTTCACAGATAAAGTAGAAAGAATTTCAAGATGACGACAGAGTGTGAATCCAAGGGACTCTGCATGGTAGCAAATGTCACACACTCACGAAGCCAGTCTTGCTCCTAGGACCCCAGGGTGCTGTGCCAGGTGGGTAGGGTGGGAGTGATGTTAGGGAGGCAGCCCCAGTCTTCCCAAGAAAGACTCGTTCAGGGATCCACTCCTAAGTAGAGGCAAAGCTCTGGGCCACCTGCAGCTGAGGCTTCCCAGCAGCTTTACGTCACAGCTCAGGACTGTGCTTCTTCCTGGGACTTGACTATGACCCTCTTCATCAGTAACTCTGGCTAGGGACAGCTCTGCTCTGACCCGGGAAGTGTTATGCCAGCAGCTAGAGAAATTTATCCCCAGCAGGAGTTCCCACATGCCAGGGGCTCCACATGCCTCATCTCCCTCAGTTCTCAAGACGAGCTGAGGAGATGGGTTGATGTTCCACCCATTCTATGAACATGCACACAGGCTGGTGGCCGAGTCCGGTCTGCGCCCAGGCCTGTTGATGGGGGAAATGGTGCTGGTGACTCCAGCACATGCCATGGGCTTCCGCAGAGCCAAAGCCTCAACCCAGGCCCTCCTCCCTCATAGAGTAGCCTCCGTTTCATCGGAGGGTCTTTGAAATTTAAATGGACTTTGTTCCCAAGCCTGAAACACAAAAAAGAGTGATAAATCAGATTTGTGGGGATGTTTGTGGGGAGGAGGAAATTCTCCTGGATCCCTTTATAGGGAGCAGTAAAACCAAAGCCAAAAAAAAAAAACAAAAACAAAACATCTCCCCACATCAGACACAATGATCCCCAGTCCACTGCAGGCTGGCGTTGAAGGCTCTGTACAGCCCAGCAGGCACTAATCATGCACTTTAATTCTTCTCCTGCCTTGAGTCTATGTTGGAACATATCGAATGTTTCCCCTCTGAGAAGCAGACACTTGTGTGAGGAGAAGCTCTTGAATGTTCTTGGGGGGAAATACAGAGAGTAAAAATCATGGAGCAATTGAGAATGTGAGGTTCAAGAATAGATTTCAGAATAAATTTGACAAATGAGATCAGAGTTTAAGCCCACGGAGAGCCTCCTCAGACTCGTAAAGTTTCTCAGGGATCCCAGTGATTCTCAGACACCCAGGGCAGGGTTTGAACATGGCCCTGGCCTCTCTCTTCCTCAGAAGACAAATCTTCAATTGCAGGTTGACAGATTTCATCTCTGTGCTGTGATACTCACACAAAATTTGGACGTTAGAGCAGTGATTCACTAATGATCCCTTTAGTGATTTGTAATCAAACTGCGGCCTGCCATGTAAATCAGCAGAGTCAGGCTGGTTTGAAGTATAAATAGGAAACGATCTCTGAGTTTATTTGCTAAGTGTGCTTCTGACCCTGGAAGACCTGGCTGAATTCAACGTGGGAAATATAATTTTTTCACTCATTTGGTTAGAGGGAGCACACTTACAGAAAGCTCAGAGACCCTCTTTAAGAGAGTTCTTGGGCTCACTTGGAGTTGCTGCGTGTAAATATTCCTCTGTATCAGAGAGACTTCACTGATCACCCAAGCTTTCTATAAATCATTGTCCATCTCTACCTGGTCTTCCCATTCCATTCAACCACACAGAAGCTCACTGAATGAAGGGACTGTTCCCACTGTGTTTAGGACTGTTCCCCAAGCCAAGTCTGGTCGTATTAACAGAATGAACATCATCAGTCCTGGGAACAGTGGTTGTTCCAGCAGGAGCCCCTATATGACTTGGAAGGCTCTGGTTTTTCATTTAATTTTTTTGAGACAGAATCTCAAGCTGTCGTCCTGGGTAGAGTGCCATGGCGTCACAGCTCACAGCAACCTCCAACTCTTGGGCTGAAGTGATTCTCTTGCCTCAGCCTCCCAAGTAGCTGGGATTACAGGCACCCACCACAACACCTGACTATTTTTTGGTTGTAGTTATCATTGTTGTTTGGTGAGCCCAGGCTGGATTCAAACCCGCCAGCTCCGTTGTATGTGGCTGGCTCCTTAGCCTCTTGAGCTACAGGCGCCGAGCCGGAAGGCTCCGTTTTTTAACTATGATAGTAAGTACCAGTGAGCAGTAGGGAATGGATGAGGGCCCTTCTCATGCCCTGAACTCCTGACGCAGACCCCTGCAACACACACACACACCTATGTGTGCACATAGGGCACAGACAGGCACGTATATCCTGCCTCCTAGAACTGGAAAGTATTTATTGACCAAGTAAGAAAAGAAAATGTTGTGTTCCTATACCCATATTTACATCATCCTTTTGTTAAACTCGTTACTAAAATACTTTTTGTTAAACTCAGATGTGTGATCTGGAAATGCTGAGATGTGTCAGTTTAATAAAGAATTTTAATAAATTTCTGCTTGGGCCAGGCACAGTGGCTCACACCTGTAATCCCAGCACTCTAGAAGGCTGAAGTGGGAGGATTCCCTGGGCTCAGGAGTTTAAAACCAGGCTGAGCAAGAGCAGGACCCTGTCTCTACTGAAAATAGGAAACCAGCCGGGTGTTGTGGCAGGTGCCTGTAGTCCCAGCTACGAGGGAGGCTGAGGCAGGAGGATCACTTGAGCCCAGGAGATGGAGGTTGCTGTGAGCTATGATGATGCCGTGGCGCTCTACCCAGGGGGACAGAGTGAGACTCCATCTCAAAAAACAAAAGCAAAGAAAGGCAAGAAAATATTTTTGCTGTAACAGAGAATTTACGAGTCCAGGTGAGAAGGCTGCACTTCACCTTTGCACGCCTTATTTTCCCATTTACTGACCACTGGTGGTGGCTGGCCACCCAGTCGTTCCAGCCTTCGTTTTCCTCATCTGTCCAATGGACCCAAAAATGTATAAACCACAACTCTATTGTTGGTAAAATTACTTAAAACATAGTAGAATAATTAAGTATTATTTTCACCTATTAAGCTAGCAGACTTTATTCTAAAGATGAAAGGAATTGTTGGTCAGAATACAAGGCAATGAATAAACACATACTATGACGGTGGTGATGTAAATGGAACGACAATTTTGTAAGTATGTCTAAAAAACATGAATGTGTTTTTACCCTTGACCTAGTAATTGTTATTTTAGGAGTTGACCTGAAGAACTAACCAGCGATGTGACAAAACTTTAATGAACAGCCATCTCCCAGCTATGGGTCAGTCATCTGCCTCCTGTTGTACTGTGATGGACGGCAGCAGATGGGCGACCTATTCTGCTGTTTACTTTTTATGGCAGTGATCGTGGGAGTAAATGCAGCCAGAACACTTGGCTAAGCACTTGCTAATATCATCTATTATCTGAGGTCCGTGGACGCGGCCTTCACACAGACGAGGGGCTTGGGGAGTGTACCTGGTGATGGAGCAAGGGGGTGCTGGCACCTGATGTCAATTACCTTAGGTAAGCTCCACAGTCATCTGGGAAGCCAAGATGACCTTTCACACTTTATGCTGAAGGCAGACGGGCAGATCTCCAAGGTCACACACTGGTGGGAATTAGAGATAGGGTCTGAGGCAGGTCTCATGAAGCTAACGCCTGCTCTTTCTGTCACACGTGCTGCCTGAATCAATCAATCCCTGAATCTGGTTCTTCCAGAATAAACCCTAATAAGGGATCGTTTAAGGAAATTCTCAAACACACACACACACATGTAAGGTTGTGCAAGAACAACCTCCATGTGGGGCATGGAGAGAAATACATTAGCCAAGCAAGAGAGTCATTTCCAGTGAAATCCTGAATACCGTCTGAGCCCACAGAGGACGATGGAACATAAATGGAACATGTGAAACAAAAGATCTGAGTTCTGCAGCCTCAATCCAGTTATTTTTGGCTGGGAGTCACCTGCATTTCCCAGGGGCAGGGCAACTTCAGCACCCACAGGCTGTCCCTGAACAAGGTCCGGCAAAGCACAGGGTGAGGGGGACACAGGTTGAGGGGGTGCAAAGGGTGAGGGGCACACGGGGTGAGGGGGACACCGGGTGAGGGGGGCCACGGGGTGAGGGGGGACACCGGGTGAGGGGGCACACAGGGTGAGGGGCACACGGGGTGAGGGGGGCCACGGGGTGAGGGGGGCCACTGGGTGAGGGGCACAGCTGGTGAGGGGGCACACGGGGTGAGGGGGCCACCGGGGTGGGGGGGGCATGGGGGTGGGGGGGGCGCGGGTGGGCG
>CAUYPK010106397.1:0-12322 GCA_963574355.1 Loris lydekkerianus
AAGGGCCAAGGAAGGGGAAGGGAGGGGGGAGGTTTTGGTGGAGGGAGGGTAATGGGTGGGGCCACATCTATGGTGCATCTTAGAATGGGTACAGGCGATTGCACTAATGTACACAGCTATGATTTAACAATTAAAAAAAAATAAAAAAAAGAAAGAACTCATCAAAGAAATTACACTACTTGACATATCTATTTATCTATAACACTAGTATCTATAACCCTTCTCTAAAAAGGAGAGTAGAGAACTATTCCAACTCAATTCCCAGTCCAGCAGAAGTTAGCATACAAGGTAGCAGTTCTCCATCACAGATCTACTTAGGACTACAAAAACTCTAGAGAATTCGCCTGCGTGTACTTCTATTTTTATATAGGAGGGTTAATATCTGCCTAAAAATATCATAGCAAATTTCACAGTAAATTTGTATTACAAATCAGATAACCTATAAACCACTGAAAGAAAATTATTTCTACAATTGTAAGAAAGGTTATTTCAATAGTGATTTTAAAACAATATAAGCAGCTTTACTCCCTTTTTTAAAAGGGGGATAAAGACAGGGGAAAACAGCTAGCTTTAGCACTTCCAGGAATTAAAATATTTTAGCTCAATTTAAAAGTAACAATGAATTTTAACATTTATGAATCTGACAATGAATTTCTGACATTTACACTGTCAGATTCATGTATATATAAAATAAATATGTCTATTAAGTTTTGAATAATCACTAAAACAGTATTAATTTCTTTCTACACAATTCTATAAGAGGATATTATTAACACATAAACCCAATAAATAGCCCAATTACCATTTGGAACTAAATTACTGACACCTTTCCTACTTTTCATTTAACCACAAACTCTTAAGCAGAAACCTTCTCCCATATACTCTCAAGCTTCTGTTCTCCCAGGAACTCATTTGAGGATCATATAAATAAAGGAAAAATTAACAAAAATAATTTTAGAAATTGGGTGGCACCTGCGGCTCAGTGAGTAAGGCGCTGGCCCCCTATACCGAGGGTGGTGTGTTCAAACCCAGACCTGGACAAACTGCAACAAAAAAATAGCTGGGTGCTTTGGTGGTCGCCTGTAGTCCCAGCTACTCGGGAGGCTGACGCAAAAGAATCGCCTAAACCCAGGAGTTGGAGGTTGCTGTGAGCTGTGTGACACCACAGCACTCTACCAAGGGTGATAAAGTGAGACTGTGCCTCTAAAAAAAAATAATAACAATAATAATAATTTTAGAAATAGCATTTTTAAGTTGAGAATTGTATTATTTTCACATGCTTTTATAACTAGATAGAAAGGCAAAATAATAAACACAAAAAACATTAGCTGTACATCATCACAGTTAAGAGAGAGAGCCGGCATGTTGAAAGGCAGAGAACACTCCATTAGGAAATAAACAAGCTGAGCACAAGACTTAAAGGAGGCGCAGCACCCGCAGCTCAGTGGGGAGGGCGCCGGCCACAGACACCCAGGCCTGTCAAACAATAATGACAACTACAACAAAAAAATAGCTGTGCCTGTAGTCCCCAGCTACTTGGGCGGGTGAGGCAAGAGAATCGCTTAATCCCAAGAGTTTGAGGTTGCTGTGAACTGTGACGCCACAGCATCCTACTGAAGGCAACATAATGAGACTGTCTCAAAAAAAAGAAAAAGAGAAGACCTAAAGGGGTAACACACTCATCTGGAGGCCTTCCTGCAGCTAAAGAGTTCTAAAGGCACAGTATATTTCACACCTAGCAGGATAAATGACGACATGACCTCTTGATACCTGCCCACAAGGCAGAAGCCAGCCAGCCAATGCTTCTTCTAATTTTTACTTTTGGTTAGCACTGACAGATGTTCCAAAACTACAAAATCTCAGTCCAAAAATGTAGTTCTGACAACAGTTAACTCTATATATATTCTACAGAATGTTGCTTTTTTAATTTTCTAAACGCAGTACATATACTTTCATATTTCACTTGCCTAAGTAATTCCTATTTCAACACTGGTGAAAAGAGTGAACTTTAGAAAATTATGACAAAATTCAATAAATTCACACAACTCACCTGTACACCTACAGTTTTAATTGGCAGCAAAAAGGCATTCAGTGAATGCAGACTTGTAATTTGCATCAGTTTCTCCTGATCCTCTTCTGTCGTGCAGGCTTTGACCCTTTGTAAGAGGGTATGTGGCTAAGGAAACCAATAAGACATTTTTTCAAGTTTCAGGAAACAAGGTTTTCACTCTTTTGGTACTAATTCACGTATCTACACTTAAAGGTTTATAGCAGATCATATTTGGTTTCCCCTTTACTTGTATTATGCCAAAAAGTCATTCCTGAGGGCTAAGGCTATGAAGAAGTTAAATGTCAGAATAAAAAAAAATGTGATTTACCTGCAAGGCTCTAATTCCCTGTCACCAGCAAGTTACACAGCAAACCTGAGTCAAATGTTATCACTAATATTTACAGCTATAAAGTCACGTTTGTGACTTACCTGGCAGTTAACTGTAGTTAATTTTTTTCTCTTGAGTACTCTGAAGTCTTACATTTACTATTCCTTACGGTGTTAATAGTCTTTCCTTTGTGTGTAATGGATCTTTTCCCTCCAGATGCTTTGTTTTTAGCAGTCAGTAAATTTCATTGAGATACACAGATTTCCTGTTCATTTATCCCTGCTTATGATGTATTAATGTTTCCTGAAGCTGAAGCATGGTATCTTTCAACAGAAGGAATTATATTTTTGTCTATTACCTCTTGGACATAGATTAGCACTGACCTTCTCATTCTATTTTAACCTCCTCTATTCTTATTTTATGATTTGTACTGATTTCTACATAATTTCTAAACATCTATCTTTGAGTTCACTAATTCTCTCTTTATCTGCTTTTAATTTCAGTAATTATTTGTTTCTAGAACTTAAGATTCATTTTCAAATCTACTCATTTTTAGTAGTCTCTTATGCCCCCCCCATTCTAATCATCAATGGCATCTTTTATTTCTAATTACTTTATGTATTGTTGATTCCAGTATCTCAAGTCTTTGACACTCGTTCAGGGTACCTTATTTCTATGTGTCTTGTATCTTTTTTGTAAGCTTATATTTGTTAGAATTTTATCTATGGAAATTCTTTGACACCTAGTTAAAGATATTCTAAAGAGAATACTGATTTCTGGAGATATTACCAGCCAAGGTCCACTTTAAATTCTTAGCTTGCAGTTTTTAGAACGTACAGATTAGCTAAATTAAGGTTTCAAATCTACAGAAACACTTGGGAGAATTTTCCATTCATCTTCAACTTGGAACTATTGTGTTACTCAGAGTGAAGATCTCTGATCCAATTCCCAGCCCTGTCTGGACCCAAACATGGTATGAATGGAACTGTTAAAACAAAAGCCCTAAAGCACATGGGATTAGTACCTGCCTTCACTCTGGCTTCTTTAAGGGATGCAACTAATACATTCCCGACTCAAAGGATTTCCTTTACCTTCTTGCAATACATATGAAAGAGTGTTTTAAAATACATTATTCTAGCATTTTTAGGGATTCACAACACCCAGTCTCATTTGGCTGGAAAAAGAAATCTACATCCAAGAATCTCTCTAGAATACTTTCTTCACAGTCATTTCATAAGTTTTATTAATGTGAATTTTCAAATAATGAAATGCATTATAAATGTTAAAGTGCAAGAACCCATTTAATTCCTTATCATTAGTTGTGTCAAATTATTACCTTTTTAACACTTGCAGAAAAATCAGCTACTATTTTCAAAATATTATTCGTTTCAGGAAAGTCCTTACAGATATAAGGTTCTTCAGCACATATTACTCTGATTGCCAGGCCAGGACCTAAAGAGGAAAAATAGTATTTAATATAAATGTTATATTTAATATAAAAATACCATTATTTTCAAAATATAAATTTTTTTTTTTCCCTTTGAGACAGAGTCTCACTTTGTCTCCCTCAGTAAACTGCCATGGCATCATAGCTCACAGCAACCTAAAACTCTTGGACTCAAGCAATTCTCTTGCTTCAATCTCCCAAGTAGCCAAAACTGTAAGGCCCCCACCACAACGCCCAGCTATTTTTAGAGATAAGGTCTCGCTCTGGTTCAGGATGGTCTTGAACTCCTGAACTCAAGCAATCGGCCTGCCCTGGCTTCCCAGAGTGCTAGGATTACAGGCATAAGCCACTGCGCCCAGCCTACAAAACATAAAATCTTTCCAAAATTAAAATCCACCTGCCATTAAGTTCTTTAAAGTACTTAATTTCAAATGTAGCTATTAGGGTCCCATTCAACTCATTTTTTAGAATGCTTAAGTTTTCTCCATACTAATGATTTCTATAGCCTTTTTTTATAGTCACTGTATTAAGTATCACAAAACTCTCCAGTAAATAATCTTTAATTCCTAATATATATACCGATCTATTTAAAAATTTTTATTAACAGTCTAGGCATGATGACACATGCCTGTAATTCCACAACTTTGATAAATCAAGGAGAATTACTTGAGGCCAGGAAGACCAGTTGTGCAATACAACAAGACAAAACTCCACAAAAAATAAAATGTAATTGGCCAACTGTGACGGCTCAGGCCTATGATAACTCAGCCACCTGAAAGGTGAAGAGGAGGATCACTTGAACCCAGGAGTTTAAACGTGCAGTGAGCTATGACTGACTATGCCACTGCACTCCAGCCTGGGTAACAGAGTAAGACGCTGTCTCTAAAAAAAAGAATGTACAAAAATTTACATAAAAGTTAAGAGGACATAATGAACTACCTTACAGCCATCATCCAGCTTCAACTACCAAAATAATTTTAAGAACAGTAGTATGTTACTAATATATTTCAAATTATGAGTGTTTAATTCCAAAAACGTGAACTTCTATTTCCATTTTACCAAATATTTAAAAGTTGACAAAAACAAGGGTATACATGAATCTAATATAAATTTCATTCTGTTGCTTTACTACCATACAAAAGACATCACTTGAGATGCCCATTAAAGCAAGACCTTATCCATGTCTGTTCCTCATTTAGAAAAGTGTATTTAAGATAAGCAGTTATTTAAAAAAGAAAAACCCCTTTGCCTATAAAATCTTACGTAACATAAAACCCAACATGTATTCAATACAGACTTTAAAAATATTAAGTCTAGGCTCGGCGCCTGTAGCACAGCGGTTACGGTGCCAGCCACATACACTGAGGCTGGTGGGTTCAAACCTGCCCAGGCAGCTAAACATCAATAACAATGGCAACAAAAAATAGCCAGGCCTTGTGGAGGGCGCCTGTAGTCCCAGCTACTTGGGAGGCTGAGGCAGGAGAATTGCTTAAGCCCAAAAGTTTGAGGTTGCTGTGAGCTGTGACACCAGAGCACTCTACCCAAGGCAACATAGTGAGACTCTGTATAAAAAAATAAATAAATAAATAAACATATATATATATATATATATAGATAGATAGAGAGAAAGTCTAGCTAAAATAATTACCAACAACACATGCTACAAACTAAAGATCTTAAATTATTAGATCTAATTACTAGGTTTGATAACAAGTGCTAATCACCACATAAGCAATGTAAGAGTATAAACTCTAAAATAAAGATTACTGGGAGGGGGGTTGGCATATGGTGGCTCATGCCTGTAATCCCAGCACTCTGGGAAACAGAGGCAAGAAACTGCTTGAGGCCGACAGTTCAAGATCAACTTAACAAAGAGGGAGACTTACCAAAAAAAAAAAAAAAAAAAGAACAAGGGTGACGCCTATGGCTCAAAGTACTAGGGCACGGGCCCCAAATGCTGGAGGTGGCAGGTTCAAACCCAACCCCAGCTAAAAACTGTTTTAAAAACAAAACAAATAAACAAACAAAAAAAAACAGAAGAATTAGCTAGGCATAGAGGCTCCTATCTCGGTCCCAGCTGGTTGGGAGGATCAAGTAGAAGGATCACCTGAGCCCAAGAATTTGAAGTTGCATTGAACTAAGATGATGACACTGTAACTCTAGCTGGGGATGACAGAGCCAGACTCTTGTCTAAAAAAAAAAAAGATTACTGGGGTTGTAATCCTCACTCTACACTTTCTAATTGCACATAATTGAACAACTTTTGGCAAAATAGCCATCCTGTCCCTAAGTTTCTTCATCTCTAAAACAGGACACCACATTCCTATTGTGAGGATCAAATAAGACAGTATATTGAAAGTATCAGCTGAGTACTGAGTATATAACAAATACTTAAGAAATATTAGATATTACAATGTTTATAAATTTAGTTAGCTCATTCTTCCGAAATCATCACCTAATCACAATTATAGAGGGCTTAAAAACTGAGGCACCAGTGCTCGCTTCGGAAGCACATATACTAAAATTGGGATGATACAGAGAAGATTAGCATGGCCCCTGCATATGGATGACACGCAAATTCATGAAACGTTCCACATTTTTGGAACTCTGAACACCTTCTCTTCTGCAGGGGAATTTAGCAGGGACAGAAACAAATTCCCAGAAAGTTGTTCTGTTCCGTTCTGTCAGTAACAACAACCAAGAGCGGGGCTGGAACTGAGTGAACATCCCCCCAGCCTCCATCAAGCACCTAAGGTTCTCAGGCCTCACCTCTGCCTGCTAGATAGAGGCAGAGCACAGCGGCCTGCCTGAGCAGAAATAGATTTCCTTGTGATTCAGGCAGGTGCAAACCCCTGGAGTATCTCACTACAGGCAACTAAGTCACAGGCCTGCCGGGCTATCAGTGGCTGGGTGTGCCAGAGGTGCAAGGTGGGAAAAGAGGCATCAACCTTCCCAGACTGATCTATTTGCTGGGTGGGTCCTCCTGACTCCACAGAGCACCTGAGCAAGCCATATCTCAGTAGTCACCAGACCCCTGCAATCCAGTTGCCAGAGAATTTTTAAACTCTCCCACCTGAGACAAGTGCTGACTGAGACAATTGATTTGGACCCTTTAAACTGAGTGAATCGCCTAACGACTATTCAGGTGGTGCCCTGGGTGTGTGGTTGTAGGAAGGTTTGATTTTCCTTTACCAACCGTTGCCTATGGAAACGGGGTGACTTAAATGCTGTTATTTCTCCACAGCAGAGACTTCAACTCGGTAACTGTTTCACTAAGATCGAACAGAACACAGCTGAAAACAAGACAGAACCACTTAGCCCCACTACACCAAACAGGTCCACACTTTCTCAGGCCATAGCACTGAACGGGTCCTCGACAAAGCTCCAGGGGAAAAAAGTCAAATGCTGTAAAACTATCATGGGATAGAATCAGCAGAAAAACTCTGGTAACATGAATAACCAGAATAGATCAACCCCCACCCCCACCCCCAATGAAACATATGGCAAAAGATCCCATTCATAAACAGCTGGCTGAGATGTCAGAAATCGAATTCAGAATTTGGATTGCAAACAAGATAAACAGAATGCAGGAAAATATGGAATTAGAAAATCGAGGAGCAATTCAAAAGTTGTCTCAAGAATTTAACAAATTTAAAGACAAAACCACCAAATATTTTGACGCACTGAAGCAAGAATTTGCAGCCCTCAAAGATCTGAAAAATACAGTAGAATCCCTCAGTAACAGAGTGGAGCAAGCAGAAGAAAGAATTTCTGACATTGAAGACAAAGCCTTTGAATGCTCCCAAACACTCAAAGAGGAAGAGAAATGGAGAGCAAAAAGGGATCATTCTTTCAGAGAGCTCTGGAATAATTTGAAGAAAGCTAATATCTGCCTCACTGGAATCCCTGAAAGTGATGAAGTGGCCTCGAAAAGCACAGAGGCCCTTCACAATGAAATTATGAAAAAGAATTTTCCAGACATGCCAAGAGATTCTGAAATTCAGGTAGCAGAGAGTTTCAGACCCCAGCATGACTCAATCCGAATAAGACATCCCCCAGGCATATCATAATTAACTTCACTTAAATTAATATGAAGGAGAAAATTCTAAAAGCAGCCAGACGTAAGAAATCCATTACCTACAAAGGGAAGAATATTAGAATAACTGCAGATCTCTTTGCTGAAACATTTCAAGCGAGAAGAAGGTAGTCGTCAACTTTTAATCTCCTAAAGCAAAATAACTTTCAACCCCAGATCCTATATCCAGCTAAACTGAGTTTCATTTATGATAGAGAAATTAAATTCTTGAATGACATTCATATGTTGAAGAAATTTGCCATAACCAAACCAGCTCTACAGGATATTCTCAGACCTGTCCTCCATAATGACCAGCCCAATCCTCTACCACAAATGTAAACTCACTCAGAAAATTTTGATCAAACTCCAACTTCCACAGTGGTGAAAGGATTAAAAATGTCCACTGGACTTCTGAAAAACTCGATACCCAATATTTTACCAGACTTATCAATATTCTCCATTAATGCCAATGGCCTTACCTGTCCTCTAAAGAGGCACAGGATGGCTGACTGGATACAAAAACTTAGACCAGATATTTGCTGCATACAAGAGTCACATCTTACCTTAAAAGATTAAAATAGACTCACGGTAAAAGGATAGGACTCCATATGTCAAACAAAGGTAATCAGAAAAAAGCAGGTATTGAAATTCTATTTGCAGATACAACAGGCTTTAAACCAACAAAAGTAAGGAAGGATAAGTATGGTCACTTCAGGGCAATACTCAATATGATGAGATTTCAATTATTAATATCTATGCACCCAACCAGAATGCACCTCAATTTATAAACTCTAACAGACATGAGCAACTTGATTTCCTGCAGCTCCATAATAGTCGGAGATTTCAACACTACTTTGACAGTGTTGGACCTATCCTCCACTAAAAAGTTGAGCAATGAAATTTTAGATTTAAACTAACCATCCAAAATTTGGATTTAGCAGACATCTACAGAACATTTCATCCCAACAAAACTGAATACACATACTTCTCATCAGCCCAGGGAACATACTCCAAAATCAATCACATCTTAGGTCACAAGTTCAACTACAGTAAAATTAAAGGAATAGAAGTTATTCCTTGCATCTTCTCAGACCACCATGGAATAAAAGTTGAACTCAGTAACAACAGAAATCTGCATACTCATACAAAAACATGGAAGTTAGGGCAGCGCCGGTGACTCAACGGAGTAGGGTGGAGCCCCATATGCCAAAAGTGGCGAGTACAAACCCTGCCCCAGCCAAAAAAAAAAAAACCATGGAAGTTAAATAACCTTGTGCTGAATGATAGCTGGGTCAGAGATGAGATTAAAAAGGAAATTGAGAAATTTTTGGAACAAAACAATGAAGACACGAATTATCAGAACCTCTAGGATACTGCAAAGGCAGTCCCTAAGAGGGAAATTTATAGCACTGCAAGCCTTCCTCAAGAGAACGAAAAGAGAGGAAGCTAATAATTCAATGGGACATCTCAAGCAACTGGAAAACAAAAAACATTTCAACCCCAAACCCAGTAGAAGAAAAGAAATAACCAAAATTACAGCAGAATTAAATGAAATTGAAAACACAAGAATGCAAATCTAAACTACTTTGAGATATCATCTAACTCTAGTAAGATTAGCCCATATCACAAAATCCCAAGACCAGAGATGTTAGCGTGGATGTGGAGAAAAGGGAACACTTCTACACTCCTGGTGGGAATAGAAATTACTACATTCCTTTTGGAAAGGTGTTTGGAGAACACTTAGAGATCTAAAAATAGATCTGCCTTTCAATCCGATAATTCCTCTACTAGGTATATACCCAGAAGACCAAAAATCACATTATAACAAAGATATTTGTATCGGAATGATTATTGCACCCCAATTCATAATTGCTAAGTCATGGGAAAAGCCCAAGTGCCCATCTATCCACAAATGGATTAATAAACTGCAGTAGGTGCTGCATGTGGAGCAGTGTACAGTGAAGCGGAGGCAGAGCGCATCCGCGAGCTCCTCTCCAGTTTCCCATAGAGAAACCCTGACAGGCAGCTGAGGGCAAGCCACACACACGCCTTCACGCCCACAAGCCCGCAAAGTCACTATCATATGACAAAGGCTTTGCTGCAGTTCATCTTCCTCCCGGTGTAGTTTCCATTTGCCTTCCTGGGATAGAAGATGAAAAGTTGGAGTAACACCTTCCCTGCAACTGGGCACAGCGAGTCTGGGGAGACAGGACTCCAGGCATCTCTGGCCGGTGGGATCTGCCTATAATCATACCTTTGAGGATACAGGGAGCCAGCAAGGAACTTCGGGACCCTAAGAGGAGGACAAAAACAGTGGAGAACTGGGAAAGTGATTGGGTGTGTTCTATGGACCTAATCACCCTGGCAACCGTGAGTACAAGCAGCAATGAGACTGCAAACTGGAAGGACCTTACCTGTGAACTGTTTTGGTGTTCCTGGACTTGGCCCTCAATTGAACTGCCTTGGGGAGAGCTTGAGCAGGAGTGTGGAGTACATTGGGCCTTATCTGGGGAACCAGACTGAGCCACTGAGCTGGGCACAGGAAGTCACTGGGGAAAAACCTGCCCCAGCAAGCTCTGCCCTCAGGGTCCCAGAGCAAGGATCAGGTGGCACAAAGTAACCTAGTGAGTGAGCAGCCTAAAGGCTGGGACTGAGTTGCCTTAAAGCCTTACTCCTTAGAGGCAGAGTGAGACGGTTTTGGCATACTGGAGCCTTGGGCTGTTGCCCTGGGTAGAGTGCCGTGACATCACAGCTCATAGCAACCACTACTCCAGGCTTGGCGCTGCTCAGACCTCCATAAGAGCTGTGCAGTGACCCCCGACCAGTGACCCGCACTTACCGGGCCTCCTCATTCACTGACTAGAAACTGCGAGAGCTATACAACCCTGAGTCCTCCCTCTGTGTCCTCCCATCCTCCACACTAGCCCACGCATCTGGCCAGGGACTCTGGTAGCTGCATGCCTTCTGGAGCCCTCCTAGCCTCTGCCCAGAGCCCTTCTCCTGGCCAGAGACTGCTGGAGCCTTGGAATTTCTGTGCCGAAATCACTGGGCGCCAGGCGCTCCCAGAACCGTGTGCACCACCCTCAGCCCTGTTGCTGGATCTGGGTGTGTCACAAACAGGAGCTGCTTCCACTACCAGAACTCCCTAGCTAGACAGCCCCAGAGGAACTACACAGGGTCACTCCCTACAAAGATCCAGTAACAACAGAGTGAACCCGCTGGGGTCTAATCTTGGAGGGACACCTCCCCAACTCTCAGGAGGGCCAGAGGCAATGGTGAAAAACAATCATGAGGGGAACTCAAAAGAAAAACTCTGGCAATATGAATAATCAGAGTAGATCAATTCCCCCAAGGATCAATGAGGCAGAAACAATACAAGACCCCGTGCACAAAAAAATAGCTGAGATGTCAGAAATTGAATTCAGGATCTGGATAGCAAACAAGATCGAATTAGAACTCAAAAAGTTAACTCAAACGAATTCAAAGAGCAAATGACCAAAGATTTTGACACATTGAGACAAAAAGTCGCATCCCTCAAAGATCTTAGAGACACAGTAAAATCTCTCAGTAACAGAATGGAGCAAGCAGAAGAAAGGATTCCTGACATTGAAGACAAAGCTGTCAAACGCTACCAAACCCTCAAAGAAGAAGAGAAATAAAGACCAAAAACAGACCACTCTCTCAGAGAGCTCTGGGATAATTCAAAGAAAACCAATATTCATCTCATGGGGATCACCAAAAGTGACAAAGTGGCTTCACAAGACACAGAGTCTCTTCTCCATGACATTATGAAGGAGAACTTTCCAGATATGCCAAGGGATCCCGAAATTCAGATAGCAGACAGTTTCAGAACTCCAGCATGACTCAACCCGAATAAGACATCCCCCAGACACATCATAATCAATTTCACTAAAGTTAATATGAAGGAGAAAATTCTGAAAGCTGCCAGATGTAAGAAAATCATTACCTACAAGGGGAAGAATATTAGAATAACTACAGATCTCCGTGCTGAAACATTTCAAGCTAGAAGAGGATGGTCATTGACTTTTAATCTCCTAAAACAAAATAACTATCAACCCAGGATCCTGTACCCAGCTAAACTGACCTTCATTTATGACGGAGAAATTAAATACTTCAACGACATTCACATGTTGAAGAAATTTGCCATAACTAACCAGCTCTCCAGGACATTCTCAGACCTATCCTCAATAAAGATCAGCATAATCCTCCACCACAAAAGTAACCCCACCCAGAAAATTTTGATCGAATTCCAACTTCCACAGTCACAAAAGGATTAAAAATATCCACCGGACTCTTGAAAGGCTTTTCAATATTCTCAATTAACGTGAAAGGTTTAAATTGTCCTCAAAAGAGACACAGATTGTCTGACTGGATACAAAAACTCAAGCCAGATATCTGCTG
>CAUYPK010106400.1:0-57109 GCA_963574355.1 Loris lydekkerianus
GGGCTGTCTGCTTGCTTTACTCACTATGTTCTTGGCTGTGCAGAAGCTTTTTAGTTTGATCAGGTCCCAATAGTGTATTTTTGATACTGCTTCAATTGCCTGGGGAGTCCTCCTCATAAAATATTCATCCAGGCCGATTCCTTCAAGAGTTTTGAGAGTGACATGTTAGGAAATTTTCCCTTTCCCTGAAAGAGAACTATGAGTTCTAAATTTATTATAACAATAACTTTAGAAAGTTCACTAAAAGCTAATCTTATGTAAATAAGATATACTCTGATGGCTTGTAAACTAGAAAAAAGTCTTTGGGTTCTTAGGGTGTGTATGCTGTTTTGATTTTTCTGTTTATTAAAAACATTTAGTATTTTTACTGCATAACTCAAAAAGTGTTTTTCTTTTGACTTAATGTATACAACTTATATTCTTTTTACACATTTTCTTTGGAATCTAACATGCATTTCTTTAATGCCATATATACATTCTTTTCTATTTGTATCAATAGTTAACACTATTTCCTACATTCATGAAGTCTGTTGGGGAACTTACCAGTCAAATATGTTGTTCTACTCTTATAATCAGTTTGATCATTTATTTATTGTGGAATTTTAAAAGTTTTTAAGGTATTGTGGATAAAATTCCTTTATCAGATATATAATTTAAAACGTTGTCTTTCTATCTTGTTTTTTTTTTTTTTTTTTTTTTTCTTTCACTATACCATGTTTTCAGAAAAGTAAAAGGATACAGTTTCACAGTCTAATATTTCAGGTACTTCTTTAAAATACCATATTTTTGTTCTGTGTCTTTGCCTAAGAAAATATCAAAAATTAACTTATCCCCCTCCCCCATATTTTGCTAAGAAGGCTTTATAATTTGGGATTTTATGTTTAGGTCTATGACACATTTTAAATTATTATTTCTTTGTTGTGTGAGCAAGGAAAGTATCAAAGTTCTCTTTTTATTTGTTTGCCTATAAACATCCATTGAATGAAAACACTGTAATTTATTCCATAAAGTACCTTTACATTTTTGTCAAAAAATATATATCAGTTTACTAATTGATTTATTTCTGGAATCATCATGTTGTTTCCTTGATCTATTTATTAATTGTGATGCAAGTTCTGGGTAACCATAACTTTAAAATACATCTAAAAACAACCTTTCTTGATCTTCCAACTTTGTTCTTTTTCAAATTGTTTCAGCAATTCCCTACACAGGATATCCCCAAACCCACCATGCAGAGGGAAAATGGGAAATTGTAGCTAAATATACTTTTATTTACAAAACATTCATTACAAAATCTTACAAAATACATTAAAACCTCCATAGTTGACCACCTCCCTTCACTGACCATCTCCTCAGGGTGACCTAATTTTCAGAGCTCACTTGCACCACATGTATGCCTCAGTACAGAAGGCCTAGCTCCTTACGTTGACCAGTTTGTTACAGCCCATTGGATGGTCAATTTACAGAGGTTCTAATGTATTTGCTACCTGTCGGCCACCTCTTTGTAAAATTTTGTGATAAATCTTTTGTAGATAAAGATACATTCCCTATCTATGTATGTTGTCTTTGGGGGCACGCTGGTTACCAGTGGTTTTAGAATGAGATAGCTTGTTTTATCACATTACCTTTTTGTGTGTGCAAACTGTAGTACTCTGTGTCTTTCAAAATCTTTTTGCATTTTATCTAAGTTCTGGACTACAATATCCACTGCTCTTTCAGCGTTGGGGTCGTCCTTCTAAAACCTTGCAGTTCTGAACCTGAGGCTCAGCCAACATTCCTGCTTTACCAGCTTGTTGTCCTACTGGGATCTACCGACAGAGGACAGTAGAAAGAAACCCCAACAGCAGGAGGAGGGTTTGCTGTGGTCAAGTGCTTCCCGCGCACGCGCATAGAGTGAGTGGCGGCTGATTGCACCTTGCGTTTTCCGGTCAATACATTCTTATCAAACCAGGCTTGAAGCTTCTCAAGGACACAGGACCTGATGTGAGCTTCTCAGACGCCTGCATTCCAGACCCACAGGACACTTCTGATCTTGGAGACGCCATCTCAGTCCTCTTTCTGAGGTCTGATTTTAATTCCAGTGGCCCCTCCTGTGATTGTCTAAGGTTCAGTAATTTTGAAACTTTACTGTTCCAGCCTCCATCGGGCAGGTGCTGCCCTCTAAAGCTACTTCAGTGACCCCCTTCAGGATTGTCCCCAGGGCGTCTTCTCAGCTTTTCAGTTCCCAGCTGACAATAATTCATATTCAATTATATGTGCCAAATTAACCCGAATGGTTTCTAACCTCAACCCTCATTAATGTCACAAGGAAATATTTATTTCTACTTTTTTCAAATTATCACATTACTTTGAATTTCTTTATAGTTGAATTAGTTACAAAAGGAAGTCTGTGAATAATAATAATAATAATAACAGTTTTATTTAGTTCAGTTATATCCAATCTGTCAATCTGATTGCAAGGAAATAAAAAATTTGACATTTTCCAAACTTTTGTTTCTAATATGATGAATAATGCAATCTATTAAGGAAAGCAAGAAAGTATGAGTAAAAATGGTTAAGCACCTTTGTTTTATTAGTCTGGGAAAAGCACAGGCTAGCCAACAGACATACTTTAATCTCCTAAACATTAGAAACCAGAATTATATTAAATCAGGCTTCCAAATTATTCATGAAATTTGATTTGAGGAATAAGGCATGATGAGAAGAAAGAATCATAATTGAAATATAGTCTGATTGTCTCTAATTTCCTCATGATGCCTATGAATTTGCTTATGTTTGTAGGATCATTGCAAAAACTTTGGCATGCATTGCCTTCCTTATCAATTTGTAATTTTATAAAATATAAAGGTAGCTTTGTAACATTTATATTTACTGCTGTAATATTTTATTTTATTTTGTTTGACAGTCCAAGTGTGGGATTGGTTGATATGGCAAATTTATAGCTCAAGATATATGTATATATATCTTCATATATAATGTATATATATATAATGTATATAATGTATATATTATTATGTATATATACATTATTATATATATACATTATAGCTCAAGATATATATGTATATATACACACATATGTTTATTTATATATGTTATTTATATCTAGAAATAACACACACATATGTTGTTTATATATGTGTGTGTGTTATTTCTAGATATCATAAACTCCTCTTTTTTTTTCCTTAAATATTCTTTATATGCTTGAATAAACCACTTCACATCATGTCATGTGTTATTGGATAATGTCATTTTCATTAAGGAGCTATTTTGAAAAGTTGCATGAATTTCATATCCTCCAAAGAGCATGCAACAGCTTCTGTCTCAACAAGTAACCTGGCTGGACTTTGCAGATTAACTCAGGGGATCATCCCTGCTATTTGAAATGAATTCCATCCCCATGGCTATAAAACTGTGTTGGAGATCACTTTAGTTTAGCTGCGAACATGAGCGAAAACTCAGGACTGAAAACGTTCCTGTGTGGATTCATCATCTCAGCAAAACAGAAGTCATAAATGTCTCCATTTTACTCCTCATGATCTTTTGATAGCACATCTCCATTGTAGACTGGCAATGGTACACATAGATTTATCAAAAGCTGTATATTTCTTGAAAATCTTTTATAAGGAAAACATTTGGATGGAAGACATTGGTATGGTTTTTGTTTTTTGTGTGTGACTCATAAAAAGTCCTGTCTGTAGCGTTCACACCTGGATTGCTGCTCTGTGATACGTTACATGCGATGCAAAATCTCTACCATCTGCTTAGTCCCAGAGACTGAATCACACTTCCTTGTATCGCTGTTACTTTCAATATTGTTCTTATACGATAGGGGCTCAAAAATATTTTGAAATAATGGTGATAATGGATTGTTTTTGGCATGAAAATGGTTCATCTGTTGCTGCCAACAATTTACTCAAACCAAAAATTACTAGGTTAAGATTTCTTTTAATTCTTTTGAAAAAAAGCGAGACCAACTAAAGAGAGCTTTCAAATGTCTTTAGAATTTGTTCCCTAAGATAATTAAAAGTCAACACATTTTTTATTAACAAAAGAGGCACAGCTTTTAAAAAAATACTTTGCCTTTCTTTTTCAATAGCATGCCTTTCATAACATGTTGAATAACAAGAAAGTCAAAGGCCACTGCTTTTTGCAGGAAATGATAGTTTGGGATGAAAAATCACTGCCTCTTCCTTCATTTGTGTGTCTGAATGGGGAATTTACATTGACCTTGATTATTCTGAGTTTCTTCATCAGTTACGAGAACGCCAACCACTTTCTAGTATTTTCTCTTCCCTCCCTCTAGGAATCCTTTTCCCATTAGTTTCCTTATTACAGATACAACTTTTCATTGTTTCATTCTGTTGGGATTAGTTTTTTCCAAACTGAATGCATAAATCATGTCATCAAGGCTTCAAACAAAGTTTAACGCTTTTTTAAAGATTTCAAATGATGTCTCCAGACATGGCCAGGCAACAAGGTTGCTGGTGTTGCCAATATCACTGTTTTCATGAAATGTTTAGCATCTTTTGGAGATGTGAAGAATAGCAGACTGGTGGTGAATATGCCTTTTATCACTGTCGAAAAGTGGCTTCCAATCAGTTTGGGAGATGGAAGTCACATACTATTTGCTCATATTTATTGAAAATATAATATGTATGAGATGGAGCTCTAAGATTTCATGAGTGTTAATTTACACATAACAACCCTCTACTTACTAGGTATTATTCTTCCCATTTTAGGTACTCAGAAACTAAAAGGTTAGAGATGCCAAATAATTCACTCGTTTAAAACCAGTAATGTGACAAAGCCAAGATTTTAACCCAGTCTGGCACAAGAACATCAGCTTTAGCAATGAATCCGATTGCACTAAAATACACATCAAAATACATTCTTTTGAGTTCTCTGTGGTTTGGTAGGTTTAGTGCTAAATAATAAAGCAATTCTCAGAAATACGGTAAATCTTTGTGAGTATGCTTCTGATTTTTACCTTATTTTACTTGTTTCGTTTCCTGATGTTTAATATAAGTGCATGGAGGAAATTTGAAAAAAGTCCTAAATTTACTTTGTTGCCATTATAACGTATAAAAGATCCAGTAACATAATTCCACAAAAAGGATACATTCAAGAGTTTCAAAATAATTGAAAATTCTAAGTTTCTGTAAGATAGAAAAATGTCCCTTTCTTGGCTCTGATGAATACATTTCTCATTTTATGTAGGAAAAAAAAGTTCAATGCACTCAGGAAAAAAAAGGAAGAAACAGTAACTATATTATATGGCAAGCGAAAATATGATATTGACAACCCTCACGAGAAAGTTAATCCGTTTTTTTTTCTCTTGACTATAAGTACTGCTCAAACTAGCTGTCAAATCTTTTTATTCTCTATGCAGTAATTTTAGCAGGGTTGATTATAAAGATAAAGAGGCTATATAAGAACAGAAACAGAATTATTGAAATTTTTAATATGTTTCAAGATGTGAGTCTTATTTGCTGATTCTTTCCAGTAGCACAGGAATAAATGATTCTACTATTTAGCCTTACAAGCAAGAATGAAGTTCTTCAAGGTTGTTAGCTCCAAGCTATCAATATTTACGAGTAGCTATTTCTGTACATCAACATGATACAGAAATATGTGATTAATAAAACTATCAAAGAAATTTCTTATTGTTTTTAGGAAATCATTTTGAATAAGAATTTGTAGATTAGCTGAAGTTTGTTTTCATTTATTCTTATTGTTGTGTTAATGGTGGAAGGTAAAATTTTGCTTCTGTTGGCACCCATCGTAAAAATTCAATTTGTCTGTGTTTTAATGGATATTCTACAAACCCCCATTGTGTAGTTAACAAGACCTTCGTAATGCCTGACATTTTGATGCCTAAATTTTATTGGTAAATATTTAGAAGGAATGGTAGTGATTCATGCATACAAGTCATTATTGAAACGTGTTCTCATGCACATTACAAATCCCTTCCCAGAGAGCACTGTCAGATCTTTAAGGAGAGGTTGTGAGACAAGTGTTTGTGCTACTCCTGTTGAGAATGGCTCCTTCTAACATCACATTCATTCTCTGGGTGACATTAAAATATTCTACATGTATCTCCGAACATCCACCAGCTCTCTTGCTGGTTCCTTAAGCTTCAGACTTTAAAAGCTTTCTACCTTTGCTATACGGTGATTAAAATATATATTATATATATTTTTCTATTTCTCCTTTCGCTCATTCTCCAAATTTTCCATGTGAAATGGAAAATAAAAAACATTGTAACACTCCTCCAATTTTGAAATATACACAATTCTTCTTGCACAATCTGTGCTTGTGAATATTCTGCAAAATGTCTTTCACAAAAATCGTGGAACATTTCTACATTAAATTCTCTTAAAAATTCTAGTTGAGGCCAGATGCCCTGGCTCAACACCTGTGATCCCAGCTCTCTGAGAGGCTGAGGTGGGTGGATTGCCTGAGCTCAGGAGTTTGAGACCAGCTTAAGCAAGAGTTAGACCCTGTCTCTAGAAAAAGCAGAAAAGCTAGCCAGACATTGTGGTGGGTGCCTGTGGTCCCAGGTACTGGGAGGCTGACGCAAGGGTATTGCACAAGCCCAAGAGTTTGAGATTGCTGTTTGCTAAGACACCACAGCACTCTACCCAGGCAACAGAATGAAAGTTTGCTTAAAAAAGAAAAAATGTGGTTGAAAACTAACACATTGAATTCTGCTGAAAGACTCTCACTATTACTAAAAGTCCTATTTCTCTAGGTAAGCCAATTAAATTGTCAAAAGAAAAAGTCATGTAATTCCAAAAAAGGATACATTCAAGAGTTGTAAAATAATTGAATACTGTAAGTTAGTCATTTTCTATTAGTAAAAATACAGTAGAAACGTGGAGGTAGAAGATGCCTGTCTGCTGCCATGTGGTGCCTGTTCTACCATCCTCACTACGTAATAAGACAATCAAAATCATATATTAGAACGATAAAAATTATACAGTAAAGGAAGGACCTAACAAAAAATAAGGTTGACTTCACAATGCATTTTATACACATTAAATCTAAGGAGTTTTACCTTGATAACATTTTGATAAACTTGATAACATTTTGAGGTCATGGAGAGACTGGTAAAGACAAAAAAATCCTTTCTGGTTGAGTTTTTAAACTGACAGATTATAAAATTGAAGGTTTGGTCTAAAAGTTTGGTAAATATTTAGAATGTATACCTATTTTTAAATAAATACATTTAATTTTAGGACAATGTCAGCTTTTTGACAGATTATAAAATACCTCAAACCCAAAGCCTGGACTAGAACTTCGGAATTATACAAAATATTAAAATTCTCCTCACATATATATGTGTATGATGTTTACATGGAATTATTTCACACACACACACACACAAATGTTCTATACTTGCTACTCTGAATAAAATACTGGAAGTTTTATTTGCAGCTATACTGTAAATAATATATTGTTCAACAAAAATTAATTAGATGCTATGGCGAGTCATTTTAAGGATCTTAGAAGCTTAACGCTTCTATTTACTTGTTTTATCAATTTATTTTTATTAAGTAAAACTGTGTAGTGGTTTTTACTTACTACATAATGGAATTTTAATCTCTGTGCATCCTAAAACTAAAAAAAAAACAGCCTGGGCTTTTATTCTTCATAAAGATTTTCCTCTCTCTTAATAGAACCGTGTGTCACCCAAAATGTACAATCTAAAATTAATTGCAGTTAAATTCAGTTAAAATGCTCTAAGTGCCCAGTAGATTCTTTTCAGATGATTTTTTCATTTAATTCTTATCATTTCATAAAGGTGTGAGTATTTTTGGTCCCCATTTACAAAGGAGAAAACAAGTTTAGGGAAATTTGCGAGGGTTGGCCTGCTGACCTGTACACATTATAACGGCAGTCTGAATTGGAAATACTAGCATTAAAACCAGTGAATGGTTCCACGTCAGAGCCTTTCGGAATGGCTCACTGATTAATCAAAAGCGTCACAGCATAGGCCATCTCAGACGCTGCTGACTGAGTCTGTCAGTCTGAGGATGTTTTCATTTCAGAAAAGCTTTCGTAAAAAGGTAATTTGCAATTCAAAATTGGGTTCACCTTTTCTAATTAGGTGAAATTACATTTGCCATATTATAATTAAAGGTTATGTGACAGACAGGAGTGTTTATTTGGATTATATCAGATTATTTTTTAGGCTTCTGTATACTGTAGCTTTTGAAGAGTATGGATTTTTAAATCTTCTGACATAATATCTATTTTTTATTTAGGAGTAGAGCTGTTCCTTCTTTTTAAAATTGAAATGCAGCTATGATTGTCTATATAATGGCACACATATTCATACACGTTTGTTTCTCTCTCAACCAAGCCGCCGAAAGGTATTGATGTCAGAATATTTCCCTTCTAATCAGCACATGATGTTTCCCAGAGATGCTATGAAAAATCTCACTGTGCCTCAAACTGAATTACAGTAATACTATTTAATAATGCCTTTAAAATGCTTCAAATTATATATCATAGGAATATTGAAATACAGAGGTAATACATGGGAATTGCATTGCAAAAAAAGAAAAAAAAAAAAAGTTTATAGTTTCTGCCCATTGGAAAGTGAAAAATTGTAGAAAAACATATCTCTGTCCAAAATGGAAAAGCTTAGATCTCGGTGTTTTTTTCTCTACCCACCTCAACTAAGCTATGAACTTGCAGAACCTGGGGCAGCACTGTGGAGCTGTGAACAATCTACAGTCGGAAGGTCTTGGATAAACAAGGTGGGCTTATTTTTCCCCTCTTTGTATAAAATTGAGCAAATACCCAGGGTTGTTGTAAGACTTACGAGCTAATACATATACGTTGCCTAGAATATTATTTAACAAATACTTTGTTCTTAGGTAATGTTAATTATCACTCTTTTGGGCAGAGAATATATGATGGAATTTTTGCTTATGAAATAAGCTAAGCGTAGCAAACGCCTGTGCTTGAAGCTACTTTTTTTTTTTTTTATAATACAATCATCTGTCTTTAATAAATGTAATTTTTGACACTAAAACAATTTACAGATGTGTTGTATTTTACCCAAAAATGTGCTAGGAATGCCTATACATTGCAAAATGACATATGCACAAGGGCTATTCCATATACATACATATATATATATATATATATATATATATATTCATGTTTCCATTTATTTTTCATTGGGTAGTTTGGCTACAGCTTATTTATTTTTTTTTTTTATTAAATCATAGCTGTGTACATTGATATGATCATGGGGCATCATACACTAGCTTCATAAACCGTTTCACACATTTTCATCACCCTGGTTGAAGCTACTCTTGAGCCCATTTGAGGGTGCAGAGTTTTTCCCCCTCTGCTGCCCTCCCCCTGGGCAATACAGCAAAACTCTGCCCCAAAGGGGTGGGGTGGGGGAAGGAAGTTTTGCTTACTGCCTGCTTTCAAAGTTAATTAAAACGATCCATCTCTTATTAAAATTCTTTACTGTCGGATTTCTTAACAAATATGTTTTTGGTACCATGTGATTTGTGAGTTAACTAAATTAGTCTCAGCATTACATGATTCTTACTCTTGTAGCTCTTCTTGGAGTTTTAATCAATCTTTTGCCTTTAGTTAAATAAAGTAGATTTAGCTCAGGGTTGGACTTTACCGACCTCAAAAAACTTCAAGTCTGTAATATGTTGATTACATTTCTTATAGATGCTTCATTTCAAAAATTGCATCCTTCAATATTTTAATATGTTAAATTATTTTTAAAATAAGAACTTACACTCACCCTCAACTAGATTTTGTGGAAATACCAATGATAGAATAAATGCATTCTGTAACCCAATAGCTAGGTGAACAATAGAATAAATATAAATTAAGATTTAGTATAAAATTAAGATTTAGTAGGATGAAATAGGCATTTGCTCCTATTTATTCAATGGTGATTTACTGCATATACACTGTATGTATGACGCTGTGCATTTAATATAAATTTTAGTAGTTAGCTGAATATCAAAAAGGTTTACAAATGTCACTGAAGTTTTCCTTTATTTGATATTTTGTGTCTTAGGTTCTTATCATAATGTTCTTAATATGTTTTATTCCCCTGTAAATATCAATTATTTGGTAATCCTTAGAAGTGTTTTCCTTGGGATTGTGTGTAGACTATTTCTTTTTCATGCTAACATATTATAGCAAGCATTTTTATTCAATTACTATACTTTATGTCCCTAGGATATGCAAAAAAGCTTTTTATAATAATGAACAGCTACTTTCTCTAAATGATTTTGTCCTTCTGACAACTGAAGCATTCAGCAGCATTACCACGGAAAGGGTGGGATTGGATTGTTACATTAATAGAATTTTTGAAGTAATTAGATTATGAAGATGCTTTGTCTGTTCTAGTTGAGAGATTTGTGTAATATTGCTTAGCAAATGATTCTGGAAATATTAATGCGTTTACTGTAATCAGTTATTGTCATCTGCCTCTATTATCAATGTTCTATAAACTTCTGTCATCTATGTGTTTCCAAACTGCCTAAGTTTATTCTTAGCAATGCACTGACCCTCTCCTGCTCTGGGTGTCATTTGATGCCTTTTTCTGGCATCTTCTTGATTTTACAGTTGTGTTTCAGTCCCTGTGTGACAACAGACTACAGGTAATAAGAATCATCTTACTTAGCTCAGACAAGCCAGCACGTCCCAGGGGATGAGTTAGGAGAGTGATGCTTTATTTCTTGCTATTTTGCAAGGGCTTTCTCTTCACATATAGATTCTTAGACATTGGTGTCATTTCGATTTTCAGAAAATGTGTTTAAGTTGGGCCTGTGTCTATATGTGCAGGACGCCATCCGCAAATTCTTTAGTGTGAGTTGCTGAGTGACGTTGGGGCTGGGGAAACGGACCTTGCTGGGAATCTGTCACCTGTAGATCTATGCCATGTCACTTTTCCCATCACTGTGGACGAGTAAGTGTAAACGAACGTCAGAAAATAGATTGCTTGGGCCGTGTTTTCCTTAGGATATTGAAGTTGCCTGGAGAACATTTTAGTTTGTTATTGAGACAGAACTATTAATCCAGACGTAGCAAATAAAAGGTTATAGCATCCAAAGTACAGAGAAGAATAGCCAGTGAGACTAAAGATATAGTTATACAGTGGCTTCTACCAATTTTAAAACAGTGTCTACACACTAACTGAGAGATAGAGCAGTGATTAAGCAAACACTCTTCCTTGAAATGTCTAGGGAACATTTGACACAGTATACTGTTTCATGATCTGAGTAATTTGCTCAGTCTCACAACATAGTAGAAAGATAGAGTGATACGTTAATTTTTGGCACATAAAAATACCTTCTACTTTTAATAAAACAATACTTCTGTCAGAAATAAAAACATATTCATCTTCAAATCAGTATCCATTGCTTATAATGACTAATAAAAAGTGGAGTAATGTGTTAAAATTTTCATTTTACTTGAAATAATGTAATTTTGTTTATTTTATGAAATTATCAATTTGGCTTAACTAGTCACATAGGTAATACAAGCAAGTAAAATGATTTATACTTTATTATTTTAGATAATCTCCATATTATAAACCCCAAACCAACCCCTACTACAATTATTCACTTCACCAAATCAATCTCTATCTATATCCAACCTCCTCAAAAATGTATTTCTGGATCCCAAATTCACATAAAATTTTAAATTCGTATATTTGTCACATTTATTTGTTTTTCTTTGAAATTTCTTCTTGTACCTTAAAATGAAGTGGTCCCCAATGTAATTCAATTTACTACCTACCCAATACTATGCAGAAATATTTCAAACATGCCAACCCTTTCATAAAATATGTTATATATTTTTTGTTTGTTAAAAAGAGAACATACTAAGGGTGGCCCCCGTGGCTCAAAGGAGTAGGGTGCTGTCCCCATATGCCAGAGGTGGTGGGTTCAAGACCTGGCCAAAAACTGCAAGAAAATAAAAATAGAGAACATACAAACTTAGCTTGCTAATTTTATTAAGTTGCATGGACAAGAATATCTAACATTGTAAGGAAAGAAAGATAAATAAAGCATTGCATAAAATGCTTGTATAAATTCAGGAATGAGTAAAATAAGCACAATTGTTTATAAAGAGGAAAAGAAAAATAACTAGACACTGACAATCAGGAATAACTGACGTTCGTATGTGGTTGCCAAAGAATTGATAAATATTTACTGAAAACTTACTTGTTCCAGGGGATTTTGCTAGGGTTTGTGAGATGGGAAAACCACCAACAAAAACCTTATCCTTTAAGTGGAAGGATATTAATGATATAAGTTAAAAACTAATAGCAGCCAAGTAACGTTCTGTTGGAATTTATAAAGAAGTAAACAAAAGGAAGAAGGAATGCTATTCAGTAAAATAATCTTCGCATGTACAGTTCATTTTATAAGAAAATTCAGCTATCAAGGCAATTTCAAAGAGAAGAAAAGAAAGACTATTAGAACAAGCCTCAGAAGGTAAAAGAAAGTGAGGCTGTACTCTGCAGGGATTTGGGTATTAAGACTTTCTCCTCTTCACTTTCATCTTTCCTTCTCCTCCCCACACTCACCTCAGTATCCAAGAACTGAGGTCATTTTCCTGCTCCCTGCTCCCTGCTCCAGGCCAAGCTGTGCTTCCCTGGAGGCACCTGCATCTGCCAGTCCCTTCCATCTATCACGACTCCAACATTTCTACAACCGACCTCTGATCCAGTCTCCCTGTTGCCTAGTGACTCCTAAGTACAAACTCCTCAGAAGACAGGCATTCAAGAACTGGCAGCTGGATGCTGCCACAGATATCTGAGACCACAAGGGCTCAAGAGACTGAGGCCGTAGCATCTCTTGAGACAGGATTTCAAGTTGCCCTACAGCAACAGAGTGAGACATCCCCCCTAAAAAAGTAAGAACTGGAGTGGGTTTACTGCCCTACTTAGTAAAGACTAATATAAAAATTGTCATACTCCATAAAAATGTCCATGGCATCACTCGGTTATATCTGAAATAAGACATTTATCTCAATTCTTGCACTTTTGCTTTATAATCATTACTTTTAAAAAGATTTATCAAAGACGAAGTTAACATATAATAAACTGCAAATATTTCATATGTAAAACGTTATGAGTCTTGAAACACACAGACACACCACTTTGAAATCTTCACTACAATGAAGGTGGTGAACATATTCCCCACCCCCATAATTTATCTCCTGCTCTCTCCAGCCCTTCCTCCTCCTCCGCCACCTAACCCCAAGCAAACTCTGATCTGCACTTCGGTCAAAATAGATTATTTTCTATTTCTTTTAACATTTTACATCAATTTAAGCATAGAATATGGATTCTGTTTTGTCTGGCTCATATTAATCACCATCACTATTTTGAGTTTCATCCATTTTGCTACATGTGACAACAACCGTCCATTTTAACTCTTAAGAAGGGTTTTTTATCGCTCACCCACTGATGGAAGTTAGTGTACCAATAAAACTGGAGTCAGCGTTTGCATGTACGTCTTTGTGTGGACATCTCCTTTCATTTCCCTGCAATGTTGTGGAGTGACTGACTCATTTTCCAGGCATATGTTTAACTTTTTAAGAAAGTGCCAATCTGTTTTCCAAAATAGTTGCACCATTTCATGTTCTCACCAGCAGTGGATGAGAGTCCCAGGCTCTAAGTTCTTGCTAACACTTGGATGAGCAGCTGTTTTAATTTTAGCCAATGGGTGGGTAGTGGTATATTATTGTGGATTTAATTTACATCTTCCTCTTGACAAATGATACTGAGAATCTTTGCACGGGATCCATATCTATTCTTTGAAGAAGTGAAAAGATCATTTGAGGGGGAATCATTAGTCTTTTTATCATTGTACTGTTGGAACTCCTTCTATGTAGATGCTAGAACAAGTGTTTTGTAGCATACTTGCTTTGCAAACATTTCCTCATAGTCTCTAGCTTGCTTTTTGTTTTCTTCATAGCATCATTTGAAGAAAAAAATTTTAAATTTTTATGAGGTCCCATTTATCCTCTTTACTCTTCTTTGGTAGCTTTTTTGTCCTATCCACAAAGGGGACTTTTCTGAATACTCTATTCAATTCTGCCCAAGTTGCAAGGCTTTCTTCTTCTGGTTTGTGAGAACACAAACTGTTCCCAGGCTCGTGTGTGAAATCTGATGACCGTTACACCTGCCCACCTTCTGCCTTGCAATTCTTTCCACACTTTAATACTCAGCTGATAACTAGAGGGATCCCTGTGCTGTAATCCAGCCCTCCCTCCATGTTAATCATTTTAGGGGGCACACAGAGCCCTGTTTGGAGTCCCCCTCCATGCTCTGGGGTCCACAGACACTCCAAGGCAGAAGCTGGGACCATCGTAAATCTGCCCTCTCTCGGTGTCACTCTAATAATCTGCCTATTCTCCAGTAATGGAAAACTGCCATATATATTTTGTCCAGTTTTTAACTCGTTGAGGCCAAAGAAAAATCTACTCTGTTACTCATTTTGGCCAGGAGCAAAACTTTATAGTTACTGTTTTATGAGTCTGTGTCCCTGTATGTAATTTGAACTCTTTTCAGGGGGAGGATTGAATCCATATTTGGTGTTCGATAAATCTTTGTTGTATAAAAGCAATGTATTTTGTCTATATCCATGTGATTTATTTGAAAATGAGAATGCCTGCTTTCATTTTATTCTACTTTCTTCTATTTAGTGGAGATCATTAAAATGAGTAAGAAAAAAATGTTATATAATCTGGAATGGAAATCCTCTACTCACTGCTGGGCAACTCTTTGCTTTTCTTTATTTATTGTTGCTTTTAACTTGCTCAATTCAGCTTTGGAAATAGAGCCAGACAAACATTGTATCTCTCTTCAAGGAGCCTGAGTGACTGAGTATACAGACATTAGACAGAGAATACGCACATATTGAAACAGAGTCCTGACTTACACCTTCAGCAATCAGTCAAGGAGGGAAAACCACAACTTCAGGAACCTTCAGGACTTGACCAGCAACTCGAACAGTCAGGACTTGACCAGCAACTGACAGCTTCCCTAATCTTTTCCCTGGCTCCCAACTTAGGACCATTCAGGGGAAACCAACTGGGCTTCCGCCAGGCAATCAGCAAGGATGCGCCACTTCTAGTTAGTCCATTTCCAGCGCCCCATGCCAATAGCTCCAACCAGGGCAAACCTGAAGCCTTCTTTTTTCCCAACTATGAAGCTTTGCTGCTCCCCTCCGGGCTTTGAGTCTCTTCCAGATGTGGGTGATGTTGGCTTATATCCTTGCTGTAGTAAGTTCTGAGTAAATAGCTTCTGCTCATTCTCATTTGAGTGACCTTTGTTTATTTCCATAGGCTTATGGGAAATAGTTCAGAGGGAAATAGTGTCCTATAAAAAGTATTACATAGAAAAGAGAACTGGACTGCAGACGGTAAGATAGCCTGGTGTTTGGGCAGCAAGAATGATAGTCCTTGTAGAGAAGAGTGAAATGCGGAAGCAGTTAAAATGTTGTATTTTAAATGGTATATAAAAGCAGTGTATGGTGCCCCATGATTGCATTAATGTACACAGCTATGATTTAATAATAAATAAACAAATAAAAATAAAAATAAATTAAAAAATTAAAAAAATAAAATGTTATATTTTATTAATATAATTAGATAAGGAATGTTTCCCCATTTAATTTTCAGGGACATTTCTTTCTATTATTTATTGATATTTGTTTGGGCATTTGCGGTGTCCTTCTATACCATGGCACTGGTATCATTTCCAACCTTCCCATGCAGAAGAGAAGAAACAGTCGGGGCATGTTTTATTCATTATTTCATGTTGTTTTATTTGAAACTTACATTCTGGAAGGAAAGAAAAAGAAAATAATTAAGTCAGCTTCTTGAAGCACACATAGATAACTCACACACAGACACACACAGACACACACACATAGAGACACACACAGATATACACAGACACACACTCACATAGACACAGACACACACAGACACACACAGAGACACACACAGATATACACACACACACTCACATAGACACAGACACTCACACACAGACATACACACACAGACACTCACACAGATACACAGACACACACTCACACAGACACACAAACAGACACACACACTCACTCACACTGTTTCCTCATTCTCCTCCATACCTGTATACTCCCTAATGAAGTTTGAATTGATTCACTTTCAGGAGGGGACTCTCTTTTATATTCTTAATTGTTGTTTTCAGAGTTGATGTATTTAACAAGAAGGCTCTCAAGGAAATTCCCACAAAAGAACTGGTTGTTGTCTTCCAATTGCTTGAAAGGAACCTAAACACATGACTGACATCCTAAATATCATTCCTTGTTTTCAGAACCTTTAAATTAGTCCAGCAGCCTTGCTCTATGTTACTATGCACTGTGTTCTCACTAAGTCCTCCCTCCATTCTTTTGTTGTTATTTCTTCTCTCTCTCCCTGGCCTTTCCCCTTCATTCTCTCCTGCTTTCTTTCTCTACACTCCTCTATCATTCTCTCCTTTTCGCCCTTCACTACCCTTCCCCCTCTCCCCTGAGGCCTGCATGGTAGGGAAATACACAGATTTCAAGACCCTTCCCTGTGTCTCTCTCTCTCTGTCCGTCTCTCTTTCTCGGCCACTCTCCCTCCTTCTCTGCTTTGCTCTTTAGCTCCCGCCAGTGCAGCTGTCCCACAAGCCTTTGATGCTACTCTGTTATCTTTGGCACCAGCTCACAGGCTCCACTGGGCTGAAGCTGGAACTCTTCCATCTCATCTCCTTTCTTTTGTCCTGCAATATGGTTATCCTGGAGGCCACTCAGCTGCCTCCCAACATTAGATTATGTGACAAGAACAGGGAATACTCTCTGCAGCTAGAGGTAAGAAGCTGAGCATCTTATAATAGAACATACCTTTGTTGTTGCTAATACTCTTTTGCTAACACATGCAGAAGATATTTTGAAATAAATTTCAACACCTCTCACTTTTCCCTGAGCAAGCTATGGTATTTGGCAGTGTTATTGAAAAAAGTACTTACTTTAATAATCAGACTGATTAGAAATTACCCTGATTTCTTTGTACTACTGACTTGATGCAACATACTTTCCAATATTCCATGGGGTGTGCCAAATATTGTACAACTGCTCAGGAAAATTAAGCTGAATTAGAGCATATGAAAAATCTGAAATAATGCATTTCTTTGGACTAATTCGACACTGCTCCAAGCTTATTTTCTCCTTTTAAGAACTCATTTCCTATTTAAAGCTAAATAAAAGTATATATTAACTATGAACCTGGCACAAACTCTTTGGTAAAAATGAACTGATTCTCATCTTCATGTAGACAGTGTAGATGAAAGAGCGTGGATTTATTTGTACCTGTAATGTCCTAACATTGACTCTGAGTTGGTTTAGATGATTTAGAGAAATAGAAATTTTAAAATTACATACTGCCTGAGTTCTACATTATAGTAAGACATTCCTATAAAGAAGAATTTAATTTTAAGGACACCATCATTTTCCTGCATAGACATGAGGTGCTTGGAACTTCAAGTTTTTCTTTACAATGTTGCTTGTAAAAAAGATCTTTAACTGGTTCATTCTTGTTTGGTATTATACTGTGCAGAAAAACATGTGCTACACTTAGTCCTATTTGCTTATCCCATTATGCAGCCACCTGCAGACTGATTATTTCCTTTTAAAGCAGGAGTAAAATCTCCACTACCCGGCCTCCTCTAGGCAGCCTAAGCATAAAAGTGGTTCATACAATGCTGTTTGTGGGAATATATCTCATTAACAACAACAACAACTTAGATTTGTATAGTGCTTTATCACACATACAGCAAGGCAACGCCAAGCATTTTCTAAAATGGAGAGCATTTACTTTTAGGCCTCCAAAAATCCCTTATTAAACAGTAACAACAAAGACTGCCTTTAACATATGACCCAATAAGGAGGAAAAAATGTGTCCTTCCTTTTCTAAATTAAGGGAAGACTTAAAATCAAACTGTTCTTTGCATTGTTGTGTTAACAGATAACACTGATTTCACGAACCTGATGAGGAAGCCATAATTGTTTAAAAGAATCTGTTCAAATTTAAAGTACTGCTTGTTTCAATCTAAGTGTTTTGTTCGGTGTAGCATTTATTTGGCCATATTTTGAGGAACTTTGATTTATGACTATGATGTGCTATAATACTTTTCTCTAAGTCAAATTTAAGGTAGTATGCTGATTATTTCTCTGCATGACTAAGAATTTGGGCAGGTGATGATGATTTTTTATAGAAAAATTTTAAAGAGTGGTCTTCTGTAATGGTATTTAGCTGCTGTGACAATAGGTGGCAAAAATCAATTGATGAATGTTGAAGCCTGTAAGTTGTAAAAAAAGTTATCTATGTTAGGAGATAGCTAAGTTTATAATGATTAGGTTATTGAACATCTTCTATAATAGGAATATAACAATATTTTCATATGTATTGTCTTTTAATTTTTTTCTGTCTCTGATAAATAGTATCATATCCTCAATATGTAAAGCTAACTTAAATTTTATAAAATAATAGATTTCTGTAGAAGTTTTGTTTATGGTAGAAATAATGGTGTTTGGGGTCAGATATATTGAGTTTGAATATCTGACTTAATTATATTATTAAATTATCTGACCTTGAAAGTTAAATGACTTTCTCTGAAATATATGTTATAGTATTGGAAGAAATCATTGAGATACTATATATGAAGTATTTGGCATATAATTTTCATGATGGATTTGGATTAAAAGTGAAATGATGACCTGAGATTTAGGGGAACATAAAAGAAGAGACAGCTATCTTGAAATGTTGCTTTCAGATTACCAAATACTCAGGTATTTGAGAGCTCTGAGAGGATTCCAGGAAATATCATTTCAACTTGAGAGGAGATTCCTAAATATACAATCTAACACCTTATTTTATATAATAAAAAAGAAAAGGGGGTTATTAAAGATAAAATTAGGAGCTAAACCTTGCTTAGTTCAGAGACATGGAGGAAGTAAGAAATATTATTTTAATATTAAAATAGAAATATTAAAAAAACCCCACATTTTCCAGAATTAGTCTGCACTTGTAAGAAAATAAATTGAGACATTCAGTACGAGTGGACAAACAGAATACGGGAAGTAAAATATGATATAACTCATCTACATAACTCTCAGTAACAGAAAATATTCTGATTCCCTGGCTACTATGTTTAACAAATATCTACGCTAATAAAAACTCCCCATATTTAAAGATGGTTAATTAAAAAGTAATAAGGACAAGATTTTTGCTACAAAGTAATAATAGTAATTGTGGAAAAGAAAAATAGCAAGCAAATGGGAAACTAGAAAGCTGTTTCTATAGAGCTAATGCCTGGAATTAAGCAAAATGAAATACTTAAATGCATTTATTGATAAAAACATAAAGCAGGGATAAAACCACTCTTAGACATATAGTAGACAAATGAAAAAGATAAGTATGAGTTAGCAACTATGGAAGAAATAGAAAGAAAATTCACACTCCAAGAATTGATGTTAACCAAAAATAGAATGGATAGAGCTAATATATGGAGAGAAGCAAAATGAAACGTAAAATAACACTTTAAGTAATGGAAAAAATAAAAACATTATTCAGTAAAACAACATAGGCACAACTCTTTGCAGAATTTTTCACATTATTTTTTAACTGGAAATAGCTAAAAAGTCCACCTATATTCAACTGATTGACCAAATTGTTATACTCATACAAATAAATATTGTAAAGCAGAAAGTAAAAAAAAAGATTCAGAGGTGACTTGTACACTTACATGGAACACTATCCTTTTCTTCAATTCTTCCCTTCCATTCCCCCTTCTTTTTCTTTTCTTTCTTCCTTCTCCTTCTTTACTTTTATCCTCCTTTTCAGCTTATACCAAAAGGTCACTTCAACCATTTAAGCTCTGACACAGGTAATTTAAAGTGAATAAAGTAGTGACAAGCACAAAGTAGGGGAGAGAAGTGAATGAAAAGAAAACATACATGAGGAGAACCAACAGAACAATTTTTGTAACATGAAAAACCAGAATAGGGCAACCTCCTCAAGGGAATGTGAGGTAGCTACCACAGACTCCACCTATAAGGAATTAATGGAAATTTCAGAAAGTAAATTTAAAATACAGATGGCAAAACAATAAAGGGAAAGTGGAAAAACAGAATGAAAAAAAGGATGAAGGATATGAAGAATATAGAAAGAACATGGCAGAGATTAAGGACTTAAAGGAGTTAACCAGGGAACTTAAAGAGGCAGTAGAAAGCATCAGTAACAGATTAGACCACAGAGAAGAAAGCATCACAGATATAGTGTTAAAGATCTGATCTAACCCAGGCTGATAAAGGGGCAGAAGAGAAAGATGGATTAGCTACTTTTCACTATGCTTAGCAAAATACTGCAAGAAAAGTAAGAGCTCAAAATAAATTGGCCATTTTTTTTTAGGACCAAATAAAGGAGAATAAATAAAGCAGAATATTCATTTAGAGAATTATTGGACTTCATGAATCATTCAAACATATGAATTATAAGTATTCCTGAAGGGGAAGAAGAACATCTCAAAGGAATGGAAGCCCTACTAGAGTATATTATAAATGGAAACTTCCCAAGTATCACCAAAGATCCTAAAACACTCTTTTTAGAGGAAAACAAACTCTGGGTCATCTCAACTCAAATAGATCATCTACAAGACCCATTGTAATGAAGCTGTCCAAAGTCAAAATGAGAGAGAAAATTCGGCAAGCCGTCAGAAGTAAGTGCCAATTGACTTACAGGGGCAAGTTCATCAAGGTGATAGGAAACTTCTCAGTTGAAACTTTCTAAGCCAGAAGGGAATGGTCAGCTAACTTTAACCTTCTTAAACAAAACAGTTTTTAGCCCAGAGTTCTGTATCCTGCTGAACTTGGCTTTAAAATCAATGGAGAAATCAAAACATTTACTGATATGCAAACATTTAGGAAAACTGCCACAACAACACTAGCTCCACAGGAAATATTTCGACCTATTCTCAACACTGAATATAACAATTTACTACCAGCAAAATAAACACCTAGAAACTAAGGGACAAAACCTAGCTTCCACAATGATCCAAAGGATAAAATTAAGCAATGGACTTTCACAAAATAAGATGAATAGAATTCCACCACCCTTTTGAATTCTCTCAATAAATGTTAATTGCTTGAATTCCCTACTGAAGAGCACAGGCTGGCTGATTGGATAAAAAAATACAAGCTGTCCATATGCTGAATCCAGGAAACACACTTAACTTTGAAAGAAAAAAACAAGATTCAAGGGAAGGAATTAGAAAACAACATTTCAGGCAAATGGAAACCCCAAAGAAAGGAGGGGTCACAGCCTTATCTTTAGAAACCAGTGAATTTAAAGTGACTCAAGTTAAAAAAGGCAATGATGGTTACTTCATAGCGGTAAAGGGAACAATACAACAAAAGGACATTTCAATTCTATATATTTATACACCCAACTTAAATGCTCCCAGATTTATGAAACAAACCCTGATGGGTCTGAGCAATATGATATCCTATAATTCCACAACAACTGGAGACTTTAACATCTCTTTGGTTTAACTGTAAAGGTCATTAAACAGAAATTAAACAAAGATACAAGGGACTTAAAAAAGACCCTAGAACAAAGGGCTTAACAGACATATACAGAACTTATCATCCCCAAAGCAAAGGAATATACATTCTTCCCATCAGCCCATGGAACATTCTCCAAAATAAATAATATCCTAGGATATAAATCAAACCTCAACAAAATCAAAAGAATTGTATTTTCTTAGATCACAAGGCAATAAAGATGGAACTCAACTCCAACAACAGTTTTCATTCCTACACAAAGGCATGGGAATCAAACAACTTTAGGTGGAATGACAACTTGGTTAAGGAAGAAATAAAGGAGGAAATTATTAAATTCCTCAAACACAATAACAATGAAGCTACAGGCTACCAAACCCCGAAGGATACCTCAAAAGCCATTCTAGGAGGGAAATTTATCACATTAGATGTCTACGTCTGAAAAAGAGAAAGAGAGACATCAATTATCTAATGAATTACCTTAAGGAAATGGAAAAAGAAGAGCACTCCAATCCCAAACACAGCAGCAAACAATCCCATCTGGCACTGGGCAACCAACCGAACCTTCTCTGAAGAAGACAGAGGAATGCCTAATAAACATATGAAAAAAATGCTCATTGTCCCTAATCATCAGAAAAATGTAAATCAAATCACCCTGAGATATCAATTAACCACAGGGAGAATAGCCCACATCACGAAGTATCAGAGTTGCAGGTGCTAGGGTGGATGTGAAAGAGGGCACTACTTTTCCATTGTTGGTGGGACTGCAAACTAATGCAGCCTCCTTGAAAAGAAATATGGAGAGTCCTTAAAGAACTGAAATTAGACCTCCCATTTTACCTCTCAATCCCACTAGGAGGCATCTACTAAGAAGAAAAAACAAAAATCAGTTTATCATAAGATTTACACTAGACTGTTTATCGCAGCTCAATTTATAATTGCCAGAATTTATAAGATGTAGAAACAACTCAGAAATGGGTTGACGAGCTTTGGTGTATGTATACCGTGGAGCACTATTCAGCTGTAAGAAAAGATGGTGACTTCACACCTTTTGCATTTACCTGGGTGGAGATGAAACAGATTCTTCTCAGTAAAGTAACACAAGAATGGAAAAGCAAGTATCCAATGTACTTGATTTTATTATAAAGCCAGTAGACCAGTGGTTCTCCACCTGTGGGTTGCACAATGAAAATACATTACAGAAATAGGAAGGTTGAGAACCACTAAAGTAGAGGATCCATATGCACATAGGAGAAAACTTAATACTATTCAAGTTGAGGGGAGGAGGAAAAGGGAGGGGGAAGAGGAGAAAGGTGGATTGGTATAGTCCCACTTAAAGAGCACAAAGTAGGGGTACATGTCTCACCTTTTGGGTGTAGGACACAGCAGCAGGAGGGACTTTACCTAACAAGTTCAAGAATGGTGACCTGGTTGTTTCTACCCTCACAATGACCAGAAATACAGAAAAAGTAAAAATAATAAAAATTAATGTGTGGATGGAAAACAGAGTTGGAAAAGAGATATCTAAGAAGATACTTTGTCATTATATTCTTACTCTATAAGCCCTTTTCTGTTTTTAAAATTTTTAATTCCTTTTTTTTTTTTTTTTTTTTTACATTGTAAATGACGGGCAACATAGCAGTTTGTAAATAAAGATATTTAATAAATTTTCCATTTTTAAATATTGAAGCATAAATTATTAATATTAACTAATGAAAACGAACACTAGAAAAATAAAATCTGAACAAAGCTTTTTAGTGCACATAGCTTCAGAAAGTTAAACAATTATTTGTTCTATGATTGAAAGGCACTATATGTGTTGGCCGGGCATTGTGGCGAGCACCTGTAGTCCCAGCTACTTGGGAGGCTGAGGCAAGAGAATCACTTGAGCCCAGGCGTTGGAAGTTGGTGTGAGCTGTGATGCCTGAGACTCTGTCTCAAAAAAAAAAAAGAAAGAAAGAAAGAGAGAGAGAGAGAGAGAGAGAGAGGGAGGGAGGGAGGAAGGGAGGGAGGGAGGGAAGGAAAGAAGGAAGGAAGGAAGGAAAGAAGGGGGGAGGGAGGAAGGAAGGAAGGCAGTAAATGTGAATCCCTTAACAGCAGGTTATTGTCTCATTTATCCATACTCCTCTCTTGGAGCTTGGCCACTGACTCAGTGGCAGTTTACCTCAATCACCACATTTATATGAAGTCTGACTGCTCAATTTTTAGACAACTTCTAATGCTTATGATAATACCACCCCATGTGTTACAAATTACTTCTACATACAGACATGGACACCAGAAAGTACTAAACCATTTCATGAACCTGAAGATGAAAACATCTGTTATTTCTTACCACTTTCCATCTTAAATCTATTCTTTCACTTTTAGACCAAAGGGAGCTTCACGAACAACCCAGCGAACATCCCCAGGATGAAGCTACCCATATTCTAAAAATGACCCTTTAAGCTAAACACTCTTTCTTTAAGTTAATTGAAAGACATTTTAAAAGAAATCTACACCATTACTCATAAATTTTCTTTCCCTTTTCTTTAAAAGTAACTTCAATCTCACTTCGACCCTAATATTGTTGCAAAAATTGCTGTTGCTAAAGGTCAGTTTGCTCTATTATAACTTTTCTGCAATTTTTAAAGCAGCTGACCTCTCCTCCTCATGGGTTTCTTCAGTTCTACACACAATTTCTGATTCTCCTGACTTGGCCTACACTTTCTCAAATTTTCCACTGTTTTCTCTTTCTTTTTGGCCCTTAAACATTTATTGTTCACAATTGCCAATTTTCATCTTAATTTCCCTAATTCTGCACATCTCTCTGGGTGAACTCTTCTGCTCTTACAAACTTTACTAATATATTCATTGTGATCACTTTCATCAGAGTTGTGTTTCACACCTCCCAGAGCATGATACTTAAAATTGTCTCATGTAACACTGTTCTTTCCAACTATGTTCTGCTCCCACTTCATTACCATTCAAACTAATTAATAGCACTTTAACTTTTTTATCTCCTAAATGTCTCTCGAATCTGTTTTTTCATTTCCTAACCCCTTAGGCATTGGATAAGTTCAGAATCTTTTTATCCTTTACTTGGACAGTGAGCTCATTGACCTGGAAGACTTAGCTTTCCATCAACCCTAAATTGACTTCCCACCTTTCCATTTCTAGCTTTTCCACAGTGCCTTTCATTTGTAAGCAGATATAACTTTAACATACACAAGTTTATTCTCAGAATGCCTTTCATTAAAATTTTCATCGTCTCTCTATGTCAGTAATCTTAAGTTCAAATGTGTTCAATATGTCCAAAAAACCTCCACAATCTGACTCCGGGTTATTCCACTTAAATCATTCCTTGGTGTTTCTTTTTAAGATTTCTAGTATCACTGACATTTTATGTCTTTTTTTCACAAATATATGACTTTCTTTTCAGACTTTATGACTTTGTACAAAAGAGATGTTTTTTGAGCAATGTACTTCTCCCTCTTTCTCCGGCCTGTGACATGTCACTCAAACTTTCAAACTGAGATAACTTATTGTGCTGTCTCTGACTAGTCCATGAAGAGTTGTTTCACCCTTCCTCTTTGTACACTGCTCGTATTTCTGCTGTTATAGTTTCTTTAACAAGTTGTAGGATTCCCGTGGATCTCTTTGGAGCTCATACTACTAATCGTGTCCATTAATCTTTTCAAGATAAGCCTTTCTTCACTTTGCGTCTTTGGTGAGAAAGACACAAGACCACACACTTAATCTTCTCAGAAGTCCTATTCTTTGACAAGATCTGTAAACTACATCCTTAATCTCTTACTGGGGTCTTTTCTGTGACTGTACAACATATAATATTTTGAATCAATTCCTTTGATCTTCTGATGTTAAGAAGTTTTTAAACTTATGCCTGGCATCACATTTAGATCACTCAGAAAAATAGAAATAAAGAAGAGAAAGAAGAAACTGGAAATTCCAATATTTTTCTACCTTAATCTTAGAAATGACACCCTCACACATTGCCATCTTCTATGAATGACTAGGACCAGCCCATGTAAGAGTGGAAATCACAGGGACATGTGAACACTGGGAGGACAGGATTACATGTGACATCTCAGAGGCTGCCTTATGTGTTTAATGACCATGAGGTATAAGCTGAAAAAGAAAACACTTCAATTCAAAACAGCCAGAATGGAGGAACCTGGTTGGAAACCTATGACATTCACGAAAAAGACAGACAGGAATTAAATTAGTTGCTAAATAGGAGCTTCTATAAACTCACATGAACAAAGCTTTAAAAAACCTAAGAAAAAATGGGTCCTAAAAAAAGAACCCATCTGATCTATAACTAACTTAACTGCCTTTGAGTATATGGGAGGGCATGTTATAGGGTGAGGATGGAGGTCAAAACTCTTTAAAGGAAGACAAGAAAATCCAGATATGCAGGAATGTAATGAATGTCTTACCTAGCATCCAATCAAAAGTTAGTTGCCATGTGAAGAAGAAATATATGACCATAGCCAAGTCTGTCACTTCCCATAAACAAACACTAAAATCATATACATGATGGAATTAGCATGTAAAGAAATGTTTTAAATTTTACATAGGTTAAAGAAAAATTCTCAATCCAGACACGTGGCATGTGCTCTAGTCCCAAGTACTTGGTAAAGCTGAAGCAGGAGGATCACGTGAGCCCAGCCATGATTGGTTCACAGTTGTAGAGTTCTAGGCTCATGCCTGTGAATATTACACTCCCGGGGGGGTGGGGGTGGGGGCAACATAGTAATACCTTACCTTTAAAAAATGAAAGAAAAAGAAAGTCTCCAATAAAAGTTTCATAGAACAGAATCAAAATACAACATTTAAAAATATGAGGAACGTAGAATACAGCTAACATGATGCTGAGAGGGAAATGTGTAGCCCTCAATGCTTATGTTCTGAAAGATGAATGGTCTCAAATCAACACTCTGAGTTCACACCCCAATACTAGAGAGAAATTCATTGGCTTCTACGTTTATCGCTTAACATCTTCTGCATGCTTTGACTATATTCACTTCTCCCTAAGTTTATAAATGTTTTAAATCTTTAGTATTATTATTTAGTACTTACAGAAAATTCCTTCAATACATTAAAACCACCAATTTGTATTTATTACTTTACAGTAATTAGAAGAGATTCATCATTTTTAGAAGATTTTGAGAGATAGTAATTTACATCCATATTACTACCACAAATAAATAATCTGCTACATCTATTTCCACAATTGGTTGTAGAGATATGACAAAGTATTGCCTTAGAATTGTTAGAGCTCTCAAATGGCATGGCAGAGTTCAGACTTCAATTGAATAGACCCTTTTTTGTGTTGCCATTATTTTCTTCATAAATGTCATCTCCTGCCAAACTTTGTTTTTGATATTAGAGTATACATTTTTGCTACTTGCCCCTTTAAAGCCCGTAAAATTCAGTACCGAAACAATATTAGGCACTCAACAAGTATTTTCCATGTTAATACTTGAGGCTGTTTATAATCTATTTGCAATATGGCAAAAATCACCCAGAATGGGAAAAAAATGTAGAAAAACTTGGTGAGGTCAAATCTCTGAGTGAGAGAAGAGGGAGTTTATCTTGGAACATGATGAAAAGAGCAGGAAAGAGAATGGGATATTTGCTGTCTCTGCGCCAAGCTCCGGCAGCCAGCTCTATTGGAAAGCCTGAATCAGCAGTCTCAGGGATTTAAATTAAACATTTTGCTAATATATAATTCTCTTAATTTTATCTAATTTTACTCACATATTAAGTAAATCAGATGTGGGCAAACCTTTTGCCAAATTAGTGAGCAGCTTTCGAATAACAAGAAAAATGATCATTTGCAATATTCATTGAATCGTGTTAACATGAATTATGGTGAATGAAGATCTGCAGCAAGATTTATTAAAAATTCAAATTTTTGACAATTGCAGCAAGGACTTGGCTATTGATACATTGTTGGAGAAGCGAGACAAAAAGGACACTTTCAACTTTGCAAATTAACTTGGTTAATCATCTGCATAAGGGAGCAGAATAAGGACCCAAATGTTTTCTTCTAGTTAATAAAATATTTGCAAAATGAGTGAGCCAGTATCTTGGAGCAGTTCTTTTTCTGCATATGAAATTTCCACTTAAAAACCTACAATTTTGAATCCTCACAATTTGCAAAACACACTTTTTTATTTTTAAAAAAATTGCAAAGGCACTAAAATTATCATTGTTATTTTGAATGTGTGAGAGATATTAAGCAAAAGAATGCACACACAAAAACACACACATATATATAAATTTATAAATTTCACACTTGCTGGGATGTGATCATTATAGATCATTGTATTTTGTGTTGGGCTCAATTGCATTTGCAACTTCCCAGTGTAGTAAACAACTAATTCTCCCAAAACTGTTCATGGAGAGTTGAAGCCAGTGCTCTTGCATGTTCAGCATCTTTTTTAACTTGTAAGCAATTCCATAAATCTTTCTTGGCCTCTAGGGACATAAAGATTCCTATGATGAAGTGGCCAGCGTGGTGGCTTAACAAGCTGAAGGTTAGCTTTTTCCTCTCCTTGCATCCTAGGGACCACCGTCTTACTCCTGGCAAATTAGATCAGATGTTGAATTCCAGCCAGGGTAATTAGTGCAACTTAGGATCTCAATACACAAAGCAAACTGGTCAGCATTAGCCAAGAGGTCTTGTGACTATTTCCTGAGTGGTAGAGCAGAAAAGGGAATGGCCAGCTGCACTAGTTCATTGGGACTCTAATGAATGTGACCCACTAAATACACATCGACCCTAGGGAAGGTGATCTATGTCAACAAGCCAAACTGTGAGGCAATGTCTTTATTACCTCTTTTCAAATGCGTTCTAAAAAAAAAATAGTAATACAGAAAGAACTGGTATGGCACTAACTTTCCCTAGAAAGCAAATTAAGAAATAGACAGTCCCTAGAATAAAAGTATCAACAAAAAGTAAGCTTAAACTTTAGTAAAAGCAATCTTCCTGGCAGTCGGATAGCATAACATTCTCTGAAAATGCAAAATCGCAAGCTGTCTTAAAATAGGTTTTGTGGTGGAGCTCACACGACTGGATTTTTGACATGTTCCTTATCAAGTTGTCAGAAAGGTTGCATTGTCTAGGCTTGTTTTTGCAGTAGTCTTTTGGAAGCTTGGTAACTATGGTGAAGTAACATGGAATACTGTAATTAATATTCTAAGCTTTAAGCTTCATGTAAGTGAAGATTGTCTGGTATGTAGAGTCAAATATTTTACTAGATCCATTGTGCATGGTACTCAAGAGCCTGAGATAGCAGGACCTCTTGAGCCCAGGAGTTCAAGGCTGCCATGCACTCTAATTGCACATGTGAGTAATCACTGCAAAGAAATCCACCAGTTGTCTTCCACCAAAGTGCTCTGTGAGACAGATAAAGTTGTATGCGTCATACTTTTAACAGATTTTCTTTTTGAGAGACATTTTAAGTTCACAATAACATTGAACAAAAATTACGTAGATCTACCATACATCCATCCTTTGCCTAAGTGCCACCTCCCCATTACCAACACCAGAGTGGTCCACCTGTCACCGCTGATGGACCTTCATGCAGACTTCATTATCACTCAAAGTCTGTAGTTTACAGTAGGAGTCACTCTCACTGTTTGTATTGTATTGGTCTTGTCAAAAGTGTGCTGACACGTACCTACCATTACAGTACCATGAAGAGTATTCCACTGCCCTAAACCTCCCTGAGACCTGTCTCTTCATCCCTACCATCCCACACCCACCCACTGTTCATCTCTCAGATGCTCGGTTGAGGGAACGGCATGCATTAGGAGTCACAGAATATGCTGCCTGGACAGACTGGCTTCTTCTACTCAGCGACATGCCTTCCACTTTCTTCCCAACCTTTTTTTTTTTTTTTTTGAGACAGTGCCTCAAGCTGTTGCCCTGCGTAGTGTTGTGGTATCACAGCTCACAGCAACCTCCAACTCCTAGGCTTAAGCGATTCTCTTGACTCAGCCTCCCAAGTAGCTGGGACTAGAGGCACTTGCCACAATGCCCGGCTATTTTTTGGTAGCAAATTATCATTGTTGTTTGGCAGGTTGGGGCTAGATTCGAAACAGCCAGCTCTGGTGTATGTGGCTGGAGCCTTAGCAGCTTGAGCCACAGGCACAGAGCCTCTTCCATGTCTTATCACAGCTTCATAGTGTTTCTTTTAGCACTGAATAGTATTTCATTGTCTGGATGTATGACTATTTATAATTTCACCTAGTGAAGAACATCTTAATTTCTTTCAATTTTTGCCAATTATGAGTAAATCTATCATAAATATTTGTGTCAGAATATAAATTTTCAAACATTAGGGCAAATACTAAGAATGCAATTGTTGTATCATATGGTAAGAGTATGTTTAGTTTCATAAGAGGCTGTCAAAATGCCATCCGCAGTGGCTGTAACATTTTGAATTTCCACCCCGCAAATCCTCCCAAACATTTGGTGCTGTCAGTGATCTGAATTTTGGCCATGTGGTTTACTTTTGAACACAAGTTCCTTTGAGACTCTCATGTATGAACAACACTTTCATTTTGTTTCTGCTATATATAGCAACATGTAGCAAAATGTGATATGACATATTATGGCTATTATATATGTGTTAGTAAGGTATGTGTATATGTAAGTAGGTAGGTATATGTCTCTGACCGTATGTGGATACAGTTGTGTTTATGTTTGTGCCAGGGTCCTTAAGTCGCAACATTCTTATGTGAATATTAATTCATACAAAAAAGACAGAAGGTTATATTTTTTCATTATGCCAATAAAAAGTATTTGATTAAGTGCACATTTAGCATAGAGAAACTTGTAATATTCTGGTGTAATTGGCAATAGGTAACATACAGTGAGAGTACAGGAAAGAGCAGTCTCAGGAGGATATTGGTCATTAAGTAGCAAACACTTTCTTTAATTTTGATAGCATTTTGTATAGCAGATTCTCTGTCAAGAAATCCTCTTGCTTATGTTTGGTTATTCCCATCCATTTCTCACTAAGCTTTTGGCTAAGTATCGGGAGTTACTGATTCATGTAAAAATGAACAAAATTGTCAGTTTATCAAATTAAAAAAATATGCATAAAAATGTCCAACTAATTTGGAGCAAATTACACATTTTCTTTATGTTTTTCAAACATCTTGAAATGATTATTACCTTCACTTTGCTTTTTTATGAACAGAAGAAGATCAAAATCAAACCTTAAGCTTAAGACAAAGATAATTATTTGGCCATTCTTTTAAGTATCATTCTAAATGAAAATTAAACCCTTATTACGAGGACTGACAATTAAGTTCATGAATTTTCTGCTGAACATTACACCTTTGAAGTACTCCCCTTGGGAAGCTATGCATGGATGCCAGTGTCAAGTCTATTCTTGAGAGAAATTTGGGAATTCTTTTGACTGAAATGGCCTTCAGAGTTGTTTTTGTATTACCCTTGATGTACTGAATGTCATCAAAATGTCTTCCTTTCCACATCTCCTTCATCCTTGAGTAAAGAAAAAGTCATTGGGGCCAGATCAGGTGAGTCAGGAGGGTGTTCCAATACAGCTACTTGTTTACTGTCTAAAAACTCCTCAGAGACAGTGACCTATGAGCAGGTGCATTGGCACAATGCTAGAACCACACCTTTTTCATGCCAAGATTTTCAGTTAAGATTTTCTTAAATATTTGTCTGCTGATGTTTACTTGGTCTTCTGTGCTTCTCGCAGTCAGCTGATGAGTCTGATGGGCAATTTGGTGACGTGTTGTGATCTTTTCATCAGTTGTGCTTTTTACTGGCTGCCCTGACCTGTCTTCATCAGTGATGTTTTTTCTGCCCTCGGAAAAACCCTTTTCTGTTTGTACACTGCCATTTTCTTCATGGCATTCTCTCCCAAAACTTGGACTAATATATTCAAGGTTGATTTCACTTCCACTCTTGACAACTTTAATAAGAAATTATTTAATATTTGTTTGTTGCTCTGATATTCTCAGAATGGTGCACAAATACACCCAACAACAATAATGATCGCCACTCAGGAAGACCCTGCCACGCATTGACAGGAACATGGATGTTGGATAGTGATATACCAGGGTTACAAAAGCTGAGTGTTTGGACAGCATTAGCCCATGTTAGCAAGTTCACAAACTTAGTTCTCAGACATAGTCTGTGCAAAGAATTTGTTTAAGAGGAAAGGTAAGAAACTTAAGGCCATGTTATTTCTTTAGCTTTAATGACATTAACTCATCATTAAAGCAGAGAGTGTTGGTATATTTCTCTGTGTGTGCTCATATATTTCTATTATATCATATTGATCACCATATAATTTACATATGTAATACCCTTGATTCTTGGGTTATTAGCTTGTTGATTACCAATGTACTTGCTTTTTACTTTTTAAAATTCTTATTCTTCAGAAGTAATAAATGTCTGTTAAATAAATTTTGGAAGCACTATAAGCAAAATTAAAAAATAAAAATATCAAAAAGTTTCCAAAGATATCCATTATGAAAATATTGATGAAATTATAAGAGTAATACATAGTTGTGGTTTGGAATCACAAAATCTTGGTTTAAAATCTGAGTTACCTTATGAAGTCTTTAAAACAGGCCACTTTTTTTTTTTTTAACCAATCTAAGGCTTACTTTTATCATCTGCATAATGAGAATGTCAGCCGGTATGGTTTTCTGTGAAGAAATAAATAAGAATATGTAGCTGTTGCTCCCATTATTGGCTATTGCTACTATTTGCTTTAAATGGCAAAAATCTGTTTTTACCCACACCTTTTCTATACCGAATCTATCATACTTCTAAATATGGTTTTTGGTAATTTTTCATTTTAATTTAACTGTTGTTTGAAAACTTTTTATGTCATATTAAATGGTTTAGCATTCCTTTTCTAAAAAATTATTTAGTAAGTGCTTCATTAGAAAATTGTTCTATTTTTTAGTTGGCCAATGTATTATTTTGGATGTTCTTCAGTTTTGGAGCTTCTTCAGTTTCCTAAGAAATTGTCATTATCCCTGGAAAATCTGGAATATATAAATCTGGATTTAAGATAGACTTAGGTTGGCTTGCACCTTTGGCTCAAGCAGCTAGGGCTCCGACTGCATGCACTGGAGCTGGTGGGTTCAAATCCAGCCAGGGCCTCCCAAACAACAACAACTACAACCAAAAAATAACTGGGCATTGTGGAGGGCGCCTATAGTCCCAGCTACTTGGGAGACTGAGGCAAGAGAATCAGTTGGGCCCAAGAGTTTGCTGTGAGCTGTGACGTCACAGCACTCTACCCAGGGTGACAACTTGAGACTGTCTCTCTCAAAAAAAAAACAAAAACAAAAAAGATAAACTTAGTTTTATTTTTTCAAATTAATCAACAGGAAAAAGTAAAAAAAAACATTTCTAAGTGGACAAGAGACTTGAACAGAAACTTCTCTGAAGATGATATATGAATGGTCAACAAACACATTAAAAAAGCTTATTGCCCCAGATTATCAAAAAAATGCAAATCAAAACCGCTCTGAGATCTGAGATTAACCCACATTACAATGTCCCAAATCTACACATGCTGGCGTGGGGAATTCTCAAAGAACTAAAAGTTAACCTTCCTGCAGTTTCATTACTAGGTATCTACACAAAAGAACAAAAATCATTTTACCACAAGGACTTTTGCACCAGAATGTTTATTGCAGCTCAATTCAAATTGCCAATACATGAATCAGCCAAAGTGCCCATCAACCCATGAATGGATTAACAAATATATATATATATATATATATATATATATATATATATATATCATATGTATATATGTAAAGCCTCCATCTTTCCTTATGGCTGAATAGTATTCATATATATATATAATATGTATATAATATTATATATTATATATTTATGTTATGTTATATATATATTATATATGTTATATATTTATGTTATGTTATATATATTATATATTTATATATGTATATATATATATGTGTGTGTATGTGATGTATATTATATCATATGTATGTGTGTATATATATATCATGGAATACTATTCAGCCATAATAGTATTTTTGTGTTTACCTAGATGAAGCTGAAACACATTCTTCTTAGTAAAGTATCTCAAGAATGGGAAAAAAGGGGTATCCGATGTACTCAATAGTAATACAAAACCAATATATAAATAATTACACACCCACACCAAATAAAAAATTTAAGTACGGCTAAGAGAGGGGGAAGGGACAGGAGTGAAGAGGGGACAGGGAAGCGGGCGATTCGCAGCGTCTCACCTGATGTTCACAATGTTCAATACGCCTCCTGGGTCAAGGGCTCAACTGCAACTTGAACTTTACCTTGGAATGTAAAACAATATAAACCAAACATTTATACCCTCATATTAATCTGAAATAACATTAAAAAAGAATACTTCACTAAATTAAAAATATTTTCATTTAAAAAATTCATTTTTTTTTTCCTTTGTGTTAAAACAGAGAAATCTATAGGTGTCTGTTTTTCTGTCTCGGTTTCTCCTGTACTCTATTTAATGCCCTATGTGATAGCTTTGGTTTAATTCTGTTTCTGTGGCTATGTTATTTTAATACTTCAAACATTGGTGATTCCCTCTAAATGTTAAAATATTAGGTATTGTTTCACTTCATTTCAGAAACATAATTTCCGGATTCTTGGTCAGAAACAGAGAACGAGGGATACCTTCGACTAGATTTGGTTCTTCGTCTGAATTTCCGTGAGAATCCTGGATGTGATAACATTTCATTGAGTGCACCGTGAAGCTCAGCAATTTGGAGCAGGCTATGTGGCTGACTACACTTAGATGCATTATGTCATGTATTTGTTCTTTGGACGCATCAGAATAAAGTGAATGCACAAATCATTGCATTGTAGATAGAAAAGGAACTCAAAATGCTGTGTTGTCTATATATTTGTAAACACAACGTGTGCATGGGGTGGGGGAGTGTGGTAGTAATTTCACCACAATTGTTTTTTGAATGCTGAAAATTGCAAATATGGGAAAAGAACAGTAGAACTAATTAATGATTAAGGACAAAAATAGCAAACCTGTAAGCATGTAGAAGTCCAATGAATTATTTTACATTGTCACTGCTGTTTTAATAAGCTTTATTTTTTATAGAATGTATCAACATTTGGTCAACATATTCCTACAATATTTTATACATCATCCCCCCCTTTTTTTTAGGTATTATATCACTGCAGTTTAGATTATGTCCCTTCCTGTCATTTCATAGATTTCCATTGTCAGAATGTTTGTGCCTGCCCCAAACTCATATGTTGAAATTGCAATCCCTGAAATGATAGTTTTAGGAGGCAGGGACTTAGAGATGTGATTACATTATGAAGGCAGAGCCATTGTGAATGGGATTGGGGCCCTTATAAAAGGGCCCTGTATTAGAAAGCAGGTTCTCACACAGACAGTGTGCTGGTGTCTTAATATTTGACTTCCCTGTCTCCAAAACTGGGGAAAATAAGTTTATTTTAAAAATAACCTTGTATTTTTAATAGTAGCCCAGATGAAGTAAGACATAGATCTTATATTAGAATGTACATTCTCAAATTTGAATCTTCCCTTCTCTACTATTTCTTCTAGTCTTTCAAACATCACATGCAAATCTCTACCATATACAATGAGGGAAAACAAAAATATCTAAAAGTTTCTCATAATCTCTGATTTTGTATGTATATATAAAATATATATACATGATTTATATGCAAATAAAATAGAATATATATATACACACACATATGTATATATAAAGATATATACACACATATATGTATATATAAAGATATATATACACACATATATGTATATATAAAGATATATATATATATCTTTATATAAGATATATATATATATATATATATATATATATATATATATACACACACACACACACACACACACACATATATGTAATCGCTACCATTTTATCAATGATACTGAGATTCAGAGCTAGTAAGGGTCTGGTCCAAGGTCACAAGTGGCATCACTGTCATTGAAACCCTGGGTTGTAGAAATGCAAAGGACAATTTCTTTCTAGTATCTCACATGATACATTATATCTCTAAAATGTTGTTTCGTCCTATTCCTACTTTCATATAGAATATGAATGGAGCACATGTTTCTAAGAAAGACCTCAAAGTTGGTAAATATTTTGAAGGTCTTCTAAAAGGCACAATACCAGCATGGTACTACCTGGTTCGTCCAGCCATATTTTACGGTATCTAAATCCATTTGTCCAATGACTTTGCATGTGAAAGATGAATAGAGAATTGAACCAGCTGCAAACACATTGTACTTGATTTTTGTGAATTAGCATGAAGACTAAAATTCCTAGAAAATTGATAGTTGGTGGAATTTACATAATTTTGGTCATATTAAGAACTTCTAGTTATTTAAATATAATTTCCCCTTTTTGCTGTAATATCATGCTTTTTGGTGAAATGAAGATAACAGCTTGGGCCTAATTTATTTAAATTCTATTATACAGTCAGTGAGCAATATGATAAGTATCTCTTCCATAAAAAAGATCTTTTGAGCATGAGTCATCTATGCTAATGTAACTTATTAATGTGTTCCCTTTTTATAGACCACTAGATATTTCCTCACACATATTTTCTTCATATTAAATTAACCACAGATTTTTTTTTTAGTCATTCAAATACATGCATTGTTTCATTTTAGGCTCTATTATGTCCCTGTACATATGAAATGAAGAAAGACTCTCCCAATTATGCCTTCCTTGCTTTACGAATTCTCATCAAAATTACTTTTGTACCTGTGATGTTATCAATATCAAGAGGCTATAAATTATCTAGATCAGGTGTGAGGAAACTTCTCATGTTACAAGACCACATTACCTTAGCTGCAATCAAATAAGGCCACGTTCAAGAAACTTTAAGTAGATATATTTAAAAATGTGCATTACTTTATGAAGATCTAACCACTATGTACACAATAGTTTCAAAAAATGAAAAATGATTTGGGATAGCTTTAAAGTTAACTAATTATATAATGACTTTGTTATATCTGTTTTTTGTTGGAAAGCATTTTAAATTTTGGTTGCAGCACAGGGTTCTGCAGTTTTCGTTGGATATCAGTCATCTGTGACATTACAGGGACCTTTATTTTAGTTACTAAAAGGGGAATATAGATTCACAGAATAAGCGGCTGAAAATCAAGGAAACATTTTGGGGGCATGTTGCCAAAGGCATGAGTATTCTATTGCATTTTTTCATACTTCAGTTGGATCTTTTTTAACATCCAACAATGACTTAAAATGTCCCCTACTGAGAGCTCAATCAATTCCATCTGCAGTTCCTCAGAGGCCTTGGTGATATCAGCTAGTTGATGCTGAAATTCTACTTTGAGTTTGATATCATGATTCTCAAAGTCAGTAAACCTTTCGTTGTATTCTCCAATTAATAGGACTATAATAGCTCTGTATACTTTACATGGTTCAGGTATATCATCCTTCTCATCAATGACCTTTGACAACTGGTGAAAATGTTTATCCAAAATTTACTTTTGAAGAATTGTTTTGAAGAAGGCTTGCTTTTTTACTAAATGCTTGTATTCTTAGCGACATGTTATATGTAAGGTTTGACAGTTAAATTTTTGGATTAGCTACTTTGTGATCAGACCATACAAACAATTTGGTAATGGTTTATAACCATGTTATATCATTCTCTCACACTGGACTTGTGTTGATGTGTGGTGGTATCTTGCTGAGTGGTGCTCATTATTGTCGTTGGTGTATTTGGGTGCCATTCTGCAAATGTCAGAGCTTGAAATCGCCAAGATTGGATGTGAAATCAGGGAAATGCTTATGGAGAGAATGCCATGAAGAAAACTAGAGTAATAGTTGTGTACACATGGATTAAAGGTCTTCCTGAGGAAAGAGAAAGCATCACTGATGAAGAGAGGTTAGGGCAGCCAGTAAAAAGTACAACTGACGAAAAGATCACAAAATTTCACCAAATTGTCCATCAGACTCACAGTCAACAGACTATGAAAATGACAGCAGATCAAGTCAGTATCAATACAGAAATATTTCGGAAAATCTTAACTAAAAATTTTGGCATGGAATAGGTGTGGCTCTTGTATTACAACAATGAAACAGCTCACAGGGCACTCTGCAGAGTTTTTAGCCAGTAAACAAATAACTGTATTGGAACACCCTCCCTACTCATCTGATCTGACCCCCAGTGACTTTTTTCTTCACCGGAAGATGAAGGAGATGTTGCAAGGAAGACATTTTGATGACATTCAGTACATCAAGGGTAATACAAAAACGACTCTGATGGTTATTCCAGAAAAGGAGTTTAAAAATTACTTTGAAGGATGTACTAAGAGCATAGCTCCAAAGCAGAATATTTCAAAGGAGACTGTAGCGCTTGCATTTTCCCTCACAAACCTTTTTCTCTCATATCCATGTGCCTTTATAAATGCTAGCTCCTCTAGTTTTATCACCCTCCTGACCTAAATTTTGTCTGGGTACTGTCTCTTCTGAGAACATGGTCTGAGCCTCCTATGTGGTTCTTCTCGCCCACTCCCTTCCCAGTCTTTCAGTATCATTTGGCCAGGCCTCTGCTATGGTACTTAGTGATTATATGTTTTCATCTGTTTCCTTCATAAGCATGTGAGTTTCTTGAAGCTTAAATTATTCTTATTCATGCCTCACCATACATTAAAAACTATCACTAATAATCATCATCATCATAATAATAATAAACAGCAATGGCAAAACTAATACTTATAAAACATTCTGTGCCAAGCCGAGGATAAGTTATTTTTATATGCTAACTCACTTTATCCTCAAAACAACACTATGAGATAGACATTACTGTCATTCCCATTTAGCAGATTAGGAAACTGATGTCAGAGAGGTTAAGTAATGGTCACAGAGCTCAAATATGGCACAGCTGGTATTTTTAAAAAGGTACTCTGCGTCTATGTCAGGCTCTAAACCATTATACTCTACTGGCTTTCTAAGTACTAAATGACATATTTAATAACAGAAGTCCAATAATATTGAACAACACAGGGAGTGTATTAGAAAATTTGGAAAGAAATTATAAAGTGTTCTGGAATGTTTTGATATTAATAGAAATAATGACAGTACTATAGCCACCACTTTGGACATGTTACTTAACTTCTACATTCCTTGGTTTTTTCACCTGTAGATTGAGACTAATGATGGTGGTTGATTTCATTGGGTAAAAGTGCGTGACAGAAATTTGCCTTTAATAAAAGCCAGATTTTTTACCTTATCATCATTATTTTTATCAGACAATAACTAAAGATTCATCAGAAGCTCTTTCTAGGATCTCAGATTTCTTTCTAGGATCTCTTTCTAGATCTCAGAATTCTAACTAACCCAGGTGCTACCTGACTCTAAGCCTAACAAAATTTCATCATTAAATAGACACAAATTATAAAGAAAAATTGTCTTCACAAGATCCTTATATCACAATTAAATTTATGAATGCCTTATTTCTGGTAACTTTATCAATTAGTGATCTTTGGGCACAAACAATGGCAGATTATACATAGCTTTGACAGAAAAGGAAAATGGTTATAGGGATACTGAGTTACTTAATCAAATGAGTTCCAAACAACTGAACCTCATGTAGGACAGACATGAGCAGAATTACTCTATAAGCAAGTCTTTGAAGAGGAAACATAAAACCTGGTTATTCAGGGAAATGAGAGGCATCCTTGCTTCCTTCTGGTTATCCTTAAAGATCTCTATATAAAGTGAATTCTCCCAATTTGGCACTTTGCTTATAAAGAGAAGTATCTTGAGCTCAGAATTTGTGTAAAATCTTGGCCAGTATTTAATAGTCTGATTAAATGGTGTAGACACGGTGATGGAGAATTTAGGATAATTAATACATAGATACTTCACTCTGAATAGAACCAGATCTAAACATTATTATTTCCCATGCAAAAATGGCCACATTGATAAAAGTCCTGCATGCACAGGATGGTGAACTATTAATCTCAATTCTTCTTCTGAGGGTCCAGAGTTTGCTTAATGCATTCATCACCATAATTGCTTAATAAATTCATAACCATAAAATGGTTATGGGGAAGGGCTATAGACTTTGTAGGCTTAAAGAAATGACATTTTACTCACACAAATGGCCTGAGTCATTGTTGTCAATTCTTAATTTGCTGTGAATAGGCCCTCAATTGGCATGATAACTCAGGTAAACCACATGTTAGCGAATTGATTATATTGACTTCTTTGTATTATGTGGGGTGGGCAGTAATTTTTCCTAAATGAAATAAACATTTATTCTACATGTAGAGTTCCTTTTTTCCCCACGTCATGTTATTTGTCAATCTGGCCACCCATTAACATATCAAATATTTTGTATAATGAACTCCTCAGGATTGTCGTACATCAAGGATTATTCTATCAAGTCAAGTAACTAACCAATGAATATTGTGCCTGCGGAACTCCTTTTACCAACTCAGGCTATGAGCAGGTTAAAAACAGGTATACTACAGCTGCACCTAATTACTGTGACAGGACAGATTAAGACTCAGGTTTAGGTTGACCTTGCCGATAAGTTTGGTAATGTTGACCCCCACTGCTTTGTTTTCATGTAAGGCAAGAAGGAATAAAGGAGGGCCATGATTTTTCACGAGAGTTAGACATGCTAACTCTCCAGATTGAGACACAGATTTTGGTTGTAAGTACACATATATTATTAAAAGTTCATTAGCTATATCAAATATACTTCACTTTCAAAGGGGGTGGAGAGAAAAGTGAAGTTGTGTTAATTGAATATCTTTCATAGATAAAACAACAGAAGTGCAAAAGAAGAATTTTTCACTAAGATTTATTAGTAATATGTATTATTAATAATACATATTAGGGATTAATATAAAAGATAATTATTCCTACCTATATATGTTAGTTTTACACATTTATTACTAATATATTATGCTGTGTCTTTCATATCAAATATATATGTTTAAGATTTAATAGATTTTTTTATTATTATAGATAAAAATATGCACCATAGATGTGGCCCAACCCATCACCCTCCCTCCACCCAAACCTCCCCCTATATCAAATTTGATTTAAGCAAATTTTAAAAGAAAAGTAGAGGAAAAGTGAAGCCATAACAAATGGGGTCTTTTAAGCAAAAATAAAAATATTATAGATTTGTTAATCCTTCTGAAAAATCATTTTATAATATATTTAAATATTTGAAGGTATATACTGCGCTTAAGTACTTTAGAATTACCACTTCTTAAGAATGAACCCAAACATATTATGGGGAAAAAAGAACTACCAAGAAAACAAAGTTTATCATTCAGTATTTTATGATAATATAAAATATGGAAGCAATGTAAATATTATACCAGAAGAAACAGTTTACTAAATAGACATTTATCCTATGGACAATTTATTTTTCCCTTGTTTCCCATGCATTTAGATTATGATCTGGAACATCAATAGAGAACATTAGCTAATGAATTTCTTATAAGTCAAATGAATCTGTGTTTCCTATTAAATATTTAGGTAAGAGTAATCCCTTTAAGATTTTTGTGTAACTAAAAGTTTGCTACAGACCCAAAGATAAGCCAAATTTCTCGGGTAATTTTTGAGCCAGCAGCATCAAAAAACGAAAAATGTAATCTGTTTTAGAGTGAACTCACTGCAACTTTTTTCACTCAAGTCCTTACTTCAAAACCAGGGAATTGCACCTTTAAGAAATAAGTTTCTTGTTATAAATAATAGAAATGAGGCTAACTATCTTACAGAAAGGTATGTGTGTGCGTGTGTGTTTAGAAACTGGTGTGCTCGTAGATTTCAATGTGTGTAGAATCCCTAGAAGATCAGGTTTAGAAAACAGGCAGGGCCCATGGAAAATCAGGAGGGTGAACAGAAATACAATACCAAAATTACACTGCAGCTACCATTATTGGAAAAGGGGTGTCTAGCCCCCCCCCCCCGTGCACATTAGAATAAGAGTTGTCTTGGGCCACACATTTAAATACACAAACACCAGTGAAATCTGATGAGAAAAAAGAAGTTCATGCATAATTTTCACGATGTCTGCTATCACAGATAAGCAAAACAGGCCTCAAAGAATCTGCATGTGGCCCGTGAGCTGCAGGTTGGACACAATTGCTCAAATCCTGGCATAAAATGTATGACCTGGAGGTCTAGATCAGGGGTCCTCAAACTACAGCCCATGGGCCACATGTGGTGACGTGATTGTATTTGTTCCGGGTTTGTTTTTTTACTTCAAAATAAGGTATGTGCAGTGTGCATAGGAATTTGTTCTTTTTTTTTTTTTTTTTTTTTTTTAAACTATAGTCTGGCCCTCCAACGGTCTGAGAGACAGTGAACTGGCCCCCTGTTTAAAAAGTTTGAGGACCCCTGCGAGTCTAAATGCTAATTACTGACATCAGATAGATTTTACTGGAACTCAGAAGGGGGAAATTGGCTTTCCTAGGAGGCCAAAAAGGCTTCTCATAAAATTTAGGTTGTGCCTTGAAAGTTACAATACTCACTCTCTCTCTCTCTCTCTCTCTCTCTCTCTCTCTTTCTCTCTATCTCTCTCTTTCTCTCACACACACACATACACAGAAGGATAATCCAGTATTCCAAGTATAACCCAATTATTATTTTACCTCTCTTTTGAGCAAGTGGAATCAAAAGCTTTAACTCAGGCTAATAGTACTGAAAATTGAAATTGAGCCTTCAGTGGGAAAAAAACAGAGTGAAATTTTTAAAAGTTTGCAATATATACAATAGTGGCTCCGGAACTAAGATGTTATTTAGAATGTGAAGTTTGATTTGGAAAATAAGAGAAGGGACAAAAGAATAAAATAAAAGAAAACAAAACACTATGTGGCAACAGTAGTCAGAACAAACAGCCGTCTTTTGTAATGATATACAGTCTTGTCCATGGGTTAGGGAAAAGATGTGAATGTATCAGATTATTTAGGGGAAAAGTAGGTGAGGGGCAATGCCTAGATCAAACAAAACAGACAGACGGACTGTTTATTGAAAACTTCATATAGCAGATTAGTGAAACAGGGATACTTAAAGATATTGAAAGTTCAGTTTCAGACCACCATGATAAAATGAATATAACAATAAAGTGAACCATAGATATTTTTGTTTATATGTTCATACCATATTATAGTCTATTAAATAGACAATAGCCTTACACACACACACACACACACACATATATATATATATAAAATTTTATTTAAAAATATGTTATTTCTCTAAAATCCTAACAATCACCTGATCCATCCGCTGGTGTTCCCCTTTTTCTCAGTGGAGGGTATTGCCCTGATGTTGGTGGCTGCTGACTTTTCAGGGTGATGATTAACGAAGCTTAGTGTAGCAGGGGCAATTTCTTAAACTAATATAATAACAATTAAGTTTACTGCACAGATTGACTTGTTTGTTCATGAACGATTTCTTTGTAGCATGCTATTTGATAGCATTGTACCCAGAGTAGAGCTCTTTTCAAAATTAGACCCAATACTCTCAAACCCTACTGGGTCGATGTCAACTAGGTTTAAGTCATATTTTAAATCCAATATTGTGATTTCAACAATGTTCACTGAATATTCACCAGCAATAGATTAGATATCAAGAAACCATCTTCTGTGCTAAGAAGCATCTCCTCATGTGCTTTAAGTTTTATTATGAGATGGTAGCAACTGAGCTACATCTTCAGGATCCACTTATAATTGTAGTTTCCTGCTAATTCCACCGTATTTGAAGTTACATTCTTTACTGAAGTATTAAAACCTTCAAAGTTATCCATGAGGGCTGGAATCAATGTCTCCAAAACTCCTATCAATGTTGCTGTTTTGGTATCCTCCCCTGAATCAAAAATGGATTTAATGACATCTAGAATGATGAATTCTTTCCAAAAGGTTTTCAAATTTCCTTTCCCAGATACATCAAAGGAATAAATATTGATGGTGATCATATCCTTACAAAATGCATTTCTTAAATAACATGACTTGAAAGTCAAATTTGCTGCTCCACACTATAGATTACAGTGTGGATGTTGTGTTAGATGGCATGAAAACATTAATCTTCTTACACATCTTCTTCAAAACTCTTGGGGTATTAGGTACCTTATCATCGAGCAGTAATATTAAAAACTAAAATCTTTTGTTCTGAGTAATCGGTCTCAACAGTGGCCTTAAAATACTCAATAAACCATGCTATAAATACATATATATATAGTCACCCAGGCTTTGTTGTTCCATTTATATAGCATAGGCAGGGTATGTTCAGCATAATACTTAAAGACCTCAGGACTTTAAAAATGTTAAATAATCATTGCCTTCAACTTAGTCACTAGCTGTGAGCCCCTATAGTCAATTTACTGTTTGGGGTCAGGTAGGTGTTGACTTCTTATCTCTAGCTATGAAAGGCCTAGATGGTATCTTCTTCCAATGTAAAGCTACTGCATCTACATTGCAAATCTGTCATTTAGAGCAGTCACTTTTATTAGTGATCTTAGCTGCATTCTCCAGATAACTTGTAGCTTCAACATTAGAGTACACTCCTTCACCTTACAATTTTAGATTATAGACAGGGCTTCTTTCCTCAAGCCTCATTAATTCTTTTCTTCTAGCTCAAACTTTTCTTTTGCAATTCCCTTATCTCTGTCAACATTCATAGAATTGAAGAGAGTTTGTATTTTGAAATAGGCTGAGCTTTGATTTAAGTGAATGGTATGCTGGTTTGATCTTTCTATCTAGACCACAGAGACTTTCTCCTCATCAGCAATAAGTCTGTTTCACTTTCTTATTCATGTGTTCACCAGAATAGCACTTTTACTTTCCTTCAGTAACTTTTGCTTTGCATTTATAACGTGGCTCTTTGTGAGAAGAGGTCTAGCTTTCAGCATGCCTCAACTTTTGACATGACTCTCTCACTAATCTTCATTACTTCTAGTTTTTGATTTAAAGTGAGAGACAGGCAAGTTTTCCTTGCACCGGAACATTTTTTAAGCTGATGCATGGTTATTATAATAATTGGCCTAACTTTGATATTGTTGTGTCTCCATAAATACAGAGGTCTGATAAGAGGGAGCAAAATAGGGAAATGGCAGTTCTACAGACAGAACACAGACATTGACTCATTAATTTCACAGTTTTCTATGGGTGTAATTCATGGCTTTCCAAAACAAATTACATTAATAATATTGATTATCACTGATTAAAGATGAACATTACAAATTTAATAATGGTAAAAATGTTTGCAATTGTATTGTGAACCTTACTGAAATGTATTATAGAGAAATGAGGTTAACATGTGTGTGTTCAACAGCAACAACAAAGCATCGATGAAATTGCTTGGTGTAATTTGTAAAAAAAAAAAAAACACACTACCTGCAAATCTCAAGATAGCTAAACACAAGTAAATGAGATATGCCTGTAATCTTATGTTTAAAAGCCTGTGCCTAATTTATTTGCTCCCATTCAACGTAAATATTATCTCTTCCCGGGTAAAGTGTCCTCTCATTAGATTTGTCAGTATATGTCAAGCACAGAGTTGTTTTTTTTTTTCTTTTTATGATTTTATATCTTTTCAAATAGCCCAACTGGCTTTCAAAACACTTGAAGGAAGTCCTTGCCATAGATTGGAAAAATCTCTCCCATTTTTGAAGCTAGTAAGTTCCAAAGATACCAAAGATATTGTATCTGTGTATCTTTGGAGACACATGGCCAATCATATTTATTATATGAGAAAAATCTTATATGACTACCTGCTCTATTTCTATAATTCTCCTTATTTTTATGCTCATCAATCCTCATTATAATTAGGAGGAAGCTTTAATGGAGTAGTCACAATAATTAATGACTAAGCACCTATGTTTGGTAAGGACTGAGTTGAACTCTCGCATATGGATAGTTGGTGGCAGAAAAGTTTCAAGGAGGCTTGGAACTCCCTGTAGCTAGTTGTGCTAAAGCTTATCAGTTATGTATATATGCGGGGGGACGGGGGACAGAGTCTTACTTCGTCTCCTTTGGTAGAGTGTGTGGAGTTGCAGCTCACATCAACCTCAAACTCTTGGGCTCAAGCATTACTCTTGCCTCAGCCTCCCAAGTAGCTGGGACTACAGGTGCCCAGCACAGCACCCAGGATTTTAGAGACGCGGTCTCACTCTTACTCAGGCTGATCTCAAACCTGTGAGCTCAGGCAATCCACCCGCCTCGTCCTCCTAGAATGCTAGGATTACAGGCATGAGCCACTGCACCCAGCCCTAGAATTTTAATTTATTTTTTAAAATTACTACATTTAGGCCCAAAGCAGATGTTCATCATGTCACAGCCTTTGTAGTATTCCACTGTAGATTATTTTGTACTGTTTAAATTATGATGATTGCCTGTAATCCCAGCACTCTGGGAAGCCAAGGCAGGTAGATTGCTAAACTCAGGAATCCAAGATGAACCTGAGCAATAGCAAGACCCTGTCTCTAAAAATAGCTGGGCATTGTGGCTGGTGGCTGTAGTCCCTGCTATATGAGAGGCTGAGACAAGAGGACCACTTGAGGCAGTGTTTGAGGTTGCTGTGAGCTTTGACACCATGGCACTCTATGAAGGGTGACAAATCTCTGCCTCAAAAATAACAATAGTAATAATAAATTATGATGATAGTTCAAGGAGGAAATATAATTTCTCCTTAACCCTCATACAGTTATAGTTAAGACAGACACCTGTAGCAAAAGACAGCTTAACAAGGGAAAAATAAGTCAGTTTACTAATAGTGAGTTTACTAATAATTCATCACACAGGAAAAACATCAATGAAAAGTAACTCAAAGAAGAATTCATATCTGGCAGCACCTGTGGCTTAGTGAGTAGGTCTGCTGGCCCCATATACTGAGGGTGGCAGGTTGGAACCCGGACCCATCCAAACTGCAACATAAAATTAGCCCAACGTTGTGGTGGGTGCCTGTAGGCTCAGCTACTCGGGAGGCTGAGGCAAAGAATTGGCTCAGTCCAAGAGCTGGAGGTTGCTGTGAGCTGTGATGGCAAGGCACTTTACCGAGGGCAATAAAATGAGACTCTGTCTATTAAAAAAATTCATATTCTGTATTTAGGCAGAAACAGAGGAGGGAAGAATGGATGAAAAGGCTCTTCTGTGTGCTGCTTCATAGTTGCCTTAATCTCAAAAGTATTTATATCAAAGAGCCATATTTGGGGGTAACAAATTATTGTGTTCATCAATGTCCTCATAGGTATAGAAGGAATGCATGAGAAATGCTTTGCTCAAAAACTGTCTGGACAAGGTTTAATGAGAACTATGAGGATTCTGGCCATGCATTTGAATAAGAAAATTTAGATTCTATGTATGTATTTCTCAAAGGATAGTGCCACTACTGAAAGAACTTCCTCTGAAGTTGTTATTTGCACTGATATTCAAATGGGTTACCACAACTGAATTGTTGTAATATTAAAAAATATGGAACCCAATTTATATTTTAAAAAGAATATCTAGCTGATTCATTGGCAAGAGACTTTGGCAATTCCTGATGCATATTAATTAGACAGAAATCGCCTTTCCTCTCACTGAGTATATACGTAGAAAGAACTTCTAGTTAAGAAAACATTAAATTTCCTGGAACTTTTCACTCCTATGAACTTGTCTCATGTTTCTTAACAAACAACATGATAATTAAAAGCCATGAGACCATCTTTCACAGGACACCTAAGAATAACAGAAGCATTTTAAGTCTCCGCAAGAGTGATATTTACACATAATGTAAACTTAAACGTCAGTAGCCAAGGTAGGTCAACTGTGGCAGTGTCTGATGAAGAGTGTCAGGAGCAGAAGTGAGATCAACGTTGAAACTTGGTGGGAGAAAGAAAGAAGAGATAGAGTGATAGAAGCATCGTCAGAGAAAAATACATGTCTTTGTTAAACCAAACACTTATTTAAAGGTTGTCAAAAGGAAATATGGCAAAATTTAAGAATAGCTATTAACCTAGACCATCATACAAGTGAACATTGTACTAGGTACATCCCTCAGGGTTCCAAAGCTAAGCTTTTACTCTCCAGAGTCTTCTCTTACCCTAAGCTGAAAATGCAAGTGGTTACTCTTGGCCTACAAAAGAATTCCGTCCTCCTTCCTTTGATGGAAATATACTCTTTTATTAATCATATGCTCTTGAAGAAAAAGAAGAAAGACTACAGTTTATAATTTATACTCTGCCACTTGATTGGGTTGCCTGCTAATGCTTCAAAAGGTTTTTTGAAGTCAAGTTAAATTACTCAGCTTTTATCTACGTCCGGCATTCCTGGGAAACAGCTTTTAAGACTGGAATTCATGTCACTGGCAGCACCTGTTCACCTCTGCCTGGCCTCAGTCTATCTCCTACCAAGTTCTTATCACAGTTGCCACCTTATTTTCTAATGAATATGAGCATTTCTTAAGCTCTGTGATTATATTTTTGCTATGCTGTCACATTCTACACTTCTCCAGTAATTGAAATCCTATTCGGTCTACAAAATCTAGCAAAAACAATACCATTCCTGTGAAGCCTTTCTGAATTTCTAAAGTTCCAAACAACTTTCTCAATGTCATCATGCTACCCATTATGTTGACAGACAAGCCCCAGCTTTCTCACTGCGCCATCACATGTGTTAAGGTGGGAGAGTGGCTTCTTTCATTCTGCCCTTCTCTGCAGACAGCATAGTGCTTTGCCAACAATAATACTTTATAAGCATATTCTACCACATTTCTTCTTTCAAATGGGTTTGCCATTTTATGGAAAAATTATTGTTATATGTATGTTACTAGATGGATTAGGACATTTGGCAGATGTCACAGTGTTTCTGGAAAAAAATAAAAAACAACTCTCTAGCAGTTTCCTCTTAGGATATCTTATTTCAGTCTGGTTGTCATGGCTGATAGAGTATTAAGATAGTCACTATGGACTTTAACAAGAAATATATCTAATTTGCCTCTCTGATGAGGTGATTACACAAATGGTCAACCTCGTGAGATTGCTCAACTTTCCTGTGAGCTAGAGGCTGTGTTTAGCTTTAGTTATAGTTTTGTGAGGACATCAGAGGAGAAAACGGAACAAATGGATGTGCATGAGACTTTGTGAGGAAAAATGGAAGGGAAAACAAAAAAGGAAAGTTATGAGGTCTGACAATTACCTTCACCAACTTTTCACTGTGTGCTTACGCTGGCCACACTGGACTGACAGCGTGGTAAGGTTTGAAGAACCTTATAACTTTGGTATGTCAGTATCTTACAGCTGTGTTGACATGTGGCAGTGTCTTGCTGAGTGACATTCATTATTATTTTTGTGTGTTTTTGTGTACTGTCATAATACTGTTGGAGCTTGAATTAGAGCAATGAACAAACATGACATTTCTTGTTAAACACGGCAATAGTGGAAGTACAATCAAGGACTTGTTAGATCAAGTTTATGTGAATAAGGCAGTGTGCAAATGGATTCGACATTTCTCTGAGGGGAGAGAAAGTGTCACTGATGAAGATAAGTCATGGTGGCCAGCAACAAGCAGAACTGATGAAAACATTGCAAAAATTCAAAGAATTCTGCTTCAAAATTCTCAGTTGACTGTGAGAAGCACAACAGACCAAGTAAACATTGATAGAGAAACAGTTGGGAAAATCTGAACTGAAAGTGTTGGCATGAGAAAGATGTGCTCAAAAATAGTCCTGGAAGGAGCTCATCAATCAACAGAAACAAAGGAGAGCAGAAGTTTGCCAAGATCCTCCGAAGAGGCAAGACACTGTTTTGTACTTGTGTTATTTCTGGCACCGAGACATGAGTATTCCAGGACCATCCTAAAACAAAGCATCGAGTGCACCATGGAAGTCAGCCAATTTCCACCACCAAGGAACTTTTGTTAGTCCATGTCAAGAATAAAAATGATGTTGCTAACCTTTTTTGATGTCAGGTGGATTCTTCACTATGAATTTGTACCAACTGGATAAGTAAAGCCAGTTTACTATTTGCAGGTGTGGAAAAGGCTGTGTGAACAAGTTAGACAAAAACAACTGAACTTTTTGCCAGAAACTCATGGCTCTGGCATCACGACAATGTACCAGCTCCATGGGACTGTCTGTCTATGAGGGAGATTTTAGCCAAGATAAACAAAATATTGAAAGGAAGGCATTTTGATGACATTCAGGACATCAGTATCATGTCATCAGTATCTTGACAGCTCTGATAGCTATTCCAGAAATAGAGTTCCAAAATGGCTTTGCAAAATGGAGTAGGTGCTGGTATTGGTGCACAGCTTCCCAAGGGGCATACTTTGAAAGTGACTAAGGGATATTCAGCAATGGGTTACATAGCACATTTTCTGAGATGAGTTTGCAGACTTGTCAGACCTCATACACATGCAGTATACAGTATACACAAATACAATGTTTATACCCATTTTAAGAACGGAAACATTACGGGCGGCACCTGTAGCTCAGTGAGTAGGGCGCTGGCCCCATATACTGAGGGTGGCAGGTTCAAACGCGGCCCCTGCCAAACTGCAGCAAAAAAAAAAAAAAAAAAAAATAGACAGGCGTTGTGCGTGGGTGTCTGTGGTCCCAGCTACTCGGGAGGGTGAGGCAAGAGAATCACCTAAGCCCAAGAGCTGGAGGTTGCTGTGAGCTGTGACACCATGGCACTGTACTGAGGGTGACAAAGTTAGACTCTGTCTCAAAAAAAAAAAAAAGAAAGGAAATATTACTGTATTAAAATCATAATACTCAAGTCACAATTGGTTTTTGCAATTACAAGGGATACAACATACAATGTAGAAGATAACAAACATTATCGGTATATATTATTACAATTTTAATACAGTGTTTTCCTTTTTTAAAATGTACACATTTTTTAGCACACACACACAGAGACACAGGCATATTGACTAGGCAACAGGTTATGTGTACACTGTTGATTAATGTGATCAAATTGACTAGGACAACGATTTACATGTACACTATTATTTAAACTTCTCCAAAAATATTTAGATTTTCTAATTATTTTACCTGTAAATGAGAGAATTGAGGCAGTATCATTAATAAAAGCAAAAAATTTACTAAGCGTTTTCCAAATTCTAGGAATTATGCTAAGCATATAACTTAGTTTAATATAGCCCCCTGAGAGGGGCTAAATCACATTTTGGAGGTCCCAAAAGCAGTACATGGCAAAGCTGTTTTTGAAACTCCACTTGTCTTCATCCCAAGAACCTTTCTTTTAATTGTCATGCTCTACTAACTTTAGTGTGATATTTGCCTCAGGACTCATCCGATCATATCTACCAGAATCAGTATTTCACCCCTTTATGTAATAAACATATAGGAAGAGGAGGAAGACAAATCTGGGGGTGCAAAGTTCTATATTCAAGTTTTTCTTCCACCAATACACAGTTGTGGTATTCTGAATCTAAAGTCCCTGAAGATTACCTTTTTAAATGAAAAGTAACACCTCCAATTTTGGATTACAGCTTCATATCTTCATACCTGTAGTTATCCCCATCTTGAGGCGTTATCCTTATGAACCAGCATAAACTGGTTTACACGCCACATTATTCTGCTCAAAATGATGGCTTTAGGAACAAACTCGTCATTATCGTGAGTCTCTAGATTTTTACCCAGAAAGCTGTTTGCTCTTTTTCACTAACATGGAATGTAAAAGAATCAATTATTACTGAAGTTGGTCAACAGCTTGCAACCACGGGGACATATCCTATCTTATTATAGAATCAAACCACACAAAAAAGCCAAGCCCACAAACGGAAAAAGGGAAACTAGTCTCACGGGAATCATTAAGCTACATCTCTAGGAAATCTAACAATGAATCTATTCTCCGAAGTTTATTATCACAGGATTTACTTATTTATTTTTTAGTCTGTTTGAAATTTCTCTGATGACTAAAAATTTTATGAATGTTATAAGTATTCTTTGAGTTCTATAATTTCTGCAATTTCTTTTCCATGGATTGTTAAAGCAACCTAGGTTTGCATTAAACGTTATTCTATGTAAATAATACTCATTCTAGTTTTTTTTTTTTTTTTTTTTTTTTGAGAGAGTCTGTCTTGTTCACCTTTGGTAGAGTGCCATGGCCATTTTAGCTCACAGCAACCTCCAAATCTTGGGTTCAAGTGATCCTCTTGCTTAAGCCTCCCTAAACTGGGATTACAGGCACCCACCAGAATGCCCAGCTTGTTTTTAAAGACAGGGTCTCACTCTGGCTTAGACTGGTCTCAAACCTCTGAGCTCAGGCAATCCACCCGCCTCGGCCTTCCAAGTGGTAGAATTACAAGTGTGAGCCACCACACCTGGCCAATAATACTCATTCTTGATGAAGACAGAATAGTATAGACTTTCTAGGTACTTCAAACATTTATTGGTGTAATGTCCAACACACAGTAAGAATCCATAATCATTCTTGTTAGTAGTAGTACTGTTATCATTATTATGGGACAAATATTTGATCATTTCCTTTCTTTATTACAGTATGCAGCAATGAAAGTAAGAACATTAGTTACTGATACAGTCATTTCTTAACCCCGCTCCTTCTCAGTTACCTAATTTTTTTTTTTTTTCATTCAGAAAATAATCCTTTTGCAATCATTTTGAAAGAGTCTTAGGCAACATAGAGTTGAATCATTATTTTGAATCTCAGCCATGGCATCATGAATAAATAACCTTTAAAAACCTGTCTTCTACATATAAAAAAAGACTAATAATATCAATTTCCTAGTGTTGAGTGAGAATAAACATGATTTTTTTCTCTAACTTGTCTTGGGATATATTTTTATAATAGCTTTATGGAAATGCAACTCACCTACTATAATTAATGTTCAACCAATTAAAGGGTACATTTCAATGGATTTAGTATTTTCACAGGGATGAGCAATCTTCATTATCTGATCTTAGAATAAGTTTGTCACTTGCCTTAAAACATATCTCTGTATCCATTAGCAGTCATTTCTCATTCTCTCTTTTCCTTCGGTCTATGGAAACCTTGGAAAATCACTAATACCCATAATTAGCTTATTTTCTTCAAAATCACTTAGTTGTAGAATAGTGGTTCTCAACCTTCCTAATGCTGCCAGGCATTTTCATTGTTACAAAGGGGTCGCGACCCACAGGTTGAGAACCCCGGTTCTAGAACATAATTAATATCTTTTAATCAAGACATCATTAGCCTCAAGTGACACATTTTCCCAGTTTTAAAAATCAAAACCTATGTATGATATTCAACTTTAAAAATGACTTAAATACCTACTCTGTGCCAAAGCAGTGTGTTAACTAAATGAAGTGAAGTAGGATTAGTAAACAGAGGGTGGGAGAGACAAGACAAGGGACTCAGGAAAAGTAATATGTTTGATCAAATGTGATAAGTTTTATGAACAAATGTGTACACATGCCAAGTGATTTGTGACAAAAAATAATTATGTTTAACTTAATTCCTCCTTTTTCCAATATAAATTTAGATTTAATGAACTATAATATTTGAATTATAATAGCATGGTTAGATACTATCACATACAATCTATACTAAATAAATGTATACATTCTCTCATTGTTTTTTGTTGTTATTGTTTTTATAGGTGTTTCAGCCATGAACCTAGTGATAAGTGAGGAAGGAAATCTTTCCTGCCCAATTCTGGATAATTTATGGGTTGAGAGTGGAGGTGGATACAAAAGATATCAGTAAATTACAACAAGTTTGAGATTTATTTCAACTGTTAATGATGATCAGATGTTATATCTCCCAAGAACATTGCATTTTAAAATGGAAGTGCGATAAAACAAAGAATGAAGCCCCAGATATGCAGAAATTGGCCTGACTATCCTGCAAAGATTTATTTTTCCTTATGTTTGTTGTTGCTGCTGTTGCTTGGTTGTCCCTCCTCTCAAATAATGGTAGCTCAGAACCACTCAAACTACACTTTATCTTGCTTTGCATGGAAATATCCTTCCACGTTAAGAGCTACATTGTGCTCAGACTTGTTATCATTAAGAAGGGAAGGGTGTAGCAATATTTTCTAACTCTGTGTGGATCATTAAGTTTCTGTGCAAATTTGGCAATGATTCTTTTATTTTTCCAAATGGTCCTGCTGAGACATTCAACACAGGTAGATATACAGGGAAATGTAACATTATTTTACATTCCATTTTCTCTAGGTGTGATGATAGCAACTGCTTAGAAACTTTCTCCCCCATTGAGAAGGAATAACAACTTTGTACAAGTAAGTTACTTGAGTTGCCTTGGAAACTAGTGTGCTGTCTGAAAAGAGTAGTTTTATCTTGAAAGAGAAATAGCATCTTTCAATAGAGTGATTATAGTTTATCAGGAAAAAAAAAAAGTAAGACAGAAAAATAATTATATTTTCCTTTCTAAGAGTAGAACAAGTCTTAGATAACAAATTCACATTCAGGAAGACAGTACAAGAATGCTTTCTATGGGACAGGCTCCTAAAACCATAGTCAAAAATTATTCCTGAAAGAAGAGTCTTCAGAGGACATGCTGAAGCTAATTTAGATGTAGGATTTGTGGAAGGTTGTGTCTCTTTCTGAGGATAATTCTAATCATTAAGTGTCAGAGATACTCTGATACGTGTGATGAAAGCTGCAAGTCCTCTCCTCAAATGGGAAACAAACAAACAAAAAAGCTTATCCTCACGCAAAAATCTGCTTATCCTTTAACAGGCTGGAAAGACTACCTTAATCTTATTCATGAAACCTAGATTCAAAATACGTGAACTAGTGCATTCCAATGAAAGCAACAATGAGATTACTGGGTCTAAACCAGATTATATGAAACCTGCTAAAAATATTGGGACTTTTAGCTTAAGAATATGAACTATAGTGAAGGTGTGGGAATTGGCCATGGAGACAGAAAGGAGCATTCTAAATGGTTTTAGAAATAAATGTATGCTAAATGAAATTAAAATGGATTCACACTCTGAATTCAGTTCAAGACGGTGAGTAATCATTAATTTTTATAAGGTTCCCATACTGTGCTAAGTACCAGTCTAAGTGTTTTACATATATTGACATTGATTCAACATTCACATCATTTAAAAAAGACAACGTATTCTAGATAGGCACCTTGAAAGGGTCCTTCAGGAATCCAAACAAAATAATTTGGCATAGAGAGACCAAAATTTCATGGCATTATACATCTACAAATAATTAAATACGGGTAATTGAAATATTCTACATCCTGATTGTAGTTATGGTTACATGATCAAAATATGTTAAAATACACACTTAACATGGGAGTACTTTAATGTATGTAAATTATACCTCGCTAAAGTTGATTTCTAAAAGTACCTTAAATATAAATAATTAAAAGAAATGGCAAATGCATGTTATTTTATTTAAGAAATATTCACTGAATGTCTATTAGAACTGCACATTACACTCTGTACTTGATGTAATTTTGTGAGCAATATATATGTACATGCCATCCTCTTTAACTTTTTCTAGTCAGTAAGAGAGTGACCTATAACCTAATCATGAACTATAATCCAAAAAGAAATAGTAAAATTCAATGTAAAAGCTTGATAACTACAATAAAGAAAGCAAGCTGAAGTCATAACAAATTATGGCAAAAGAGAAATATTTTTAAGATGATTAGGGAAAGCATTTCAAAGGATTTGGCATCAGGAACAAAAACGATGAGAAAAAAAATTAGGGGGAAAAAATATCACAGAGAGAGGAATAATTGGAATTAACTTGAAAATAGTTTGCTGTTTTTTAAGTGTAGTAGGAAAGTAAGCCTTGTGAGATGAGCTAGAGCTCAAAAAAATGTTTAGATTGTCTTAAGTGGTTCAGATTTATTTTGAATGAAATAACAAAAAACAGCAGGGATTAACGGTATTAAGAAGTGATTCTAAAAAAAAAAAAAAAGAAGAAGAAGAAGAAGAAAGAAGTGGTTCTGACAATTCTGTAAAGGATACTTCAGAGGGTATCATCATCGATGTGTTCTTCAACATTGCTAACCGTTGTAAAATTTGGCTCAATTTTAATTTAGAAATTTTTATGTGGGCACAGCAGCTTGTGTCTGAAATCCTAGCTCACTGTGAGGCCGATGTAAGAAGATTGCTTGAGGTCAGGAGTCTAAGACCACCCTGAGCAAAAGCAAGACCTCATCTCTACTGAAAATGAAAAAAAGAAAAAGGAAAAAAAAATAGCTGGCCATGGTAGTGTACAACTATAGTCACAGCTACTCCAGAGGCTGAGGCAGAAGGATCATTTGAGCCCAGGATTTTTTGGTTACTGTGAAGTAGGCTGATGCCACAGCATTCTAGCCAAGATGACAAAGTAAGACTCTGCTAAAAAAAAATAAAATAAATAAAACAAACAAAAAAATTACCCAGTGCATTCATTAGTTCTCTTTATGAGATAAAATTGATCAGATGAAACAGAAGGGTGGCTAGTCAGCATCAAAGGTGAGAGGTATGTGACCTGTCCTAGTTAATTCCTTTACTATTTGTGAATAGTAAAATAGTATGAAAAAGCCAACTAATCACTTTGTTTCATTTTTAGTAAGGTTGACACTATGTTAACATCATTCACAGAATTCATTCAGCTAATATGTATAGGGATTTACTTAGACTATTGTGATTGTATACAACTGAGACTTTATGCATGCATTCTTTTGTGTATTGTTTTTTCATCAAATTATGTTATATATTTTTAGGATTCATTCATGATATTATGCATACCAAAAGTTTATTTATGTGAACTTAAGACAATGTGATTTTTTGTCTTGCCTAATATTTTGATCAAATTCATGACAATTCTGTTAACATGGGATTTTTTTTTAATAAACAGTATTTTTATGAATGTCTTTTTTGTATATTTTTGTACCTGACTTTTGTAAATGACTTTTTAGGTCATTTCAAAAGTTTTGTCTGTTTTTATGAGTCTACTTTAAACTGTAATATCTCAGTGAATATTTATTCAATTTAATAGAAATAAGCACCATTTGAATCAGTGTACTTTTGTCAATGGAACACAAGTCGATTAATTCCGTCGGCATAAAAATTGGGTGCTCGGGATTCAATGAAGTCAGTGAAAGCTGTTTTTGCTAGATCCTAATTGGCAAAGGTTCTACCAGTGAGAAAGTTACTGAAGTGCTTGAAAAGATGCTAATCGGTTGGTGAGAGGTCTGGGGAGTATGGTGGGTGGGGAAGAACTTTGACACTCAATTCCTTTAATTTTCGGACAGTAATTTGTGAGACGTGCAGCCGGGCATTGTCGTGGAGCAGGATTGGACCTCTTCTGTTGACCAGTGCTGGCTGCTGCTGATGCAATTTTCGGTACATTTCATCGATTTCCTCACAATAGGACTCTGCTGTGATGGTTTGGCCTGGTTGCAGAAAGTTATAGTGAATCACACCAGC
>CAUYPK010106402.1:0-16095 GCA_963574355.1 Loris lydekkerianus
AAAAAATAGCCAGGCATTGTGGCGGGCACCTGTAGTCCCAGCTACTTGGGAGGCAGAGGCAGGAGAATCGCTTGAGCCCAGGAGGTGGAGGTTGCTATGAGCTGTGATGCCACAGTACTCTACCCAGGGCAACAGCTTGAAAAAAAAGAAAGAAAAGGAAAGAAAAGAAAAGAAAAGAAAAGAAAAGAAAAGAATGAAAACATGTAGAAAAATCTGGATGTCCAAGAGGGTTAGGCCAGGCGATGGCTGAGATGACCCCCTGTGTGCCCTTTGTCTCCTGTTAGGCAGCTTATCATGGTTGGAGCCTCAAGGGGTCCAGGGATCCACCAGTCTGCGCTTCCTGAGCACACAGAGGGGTTTGTGCTCAGATCCAGGAGGAATCAGAGATGCTGACACTAAAGGGCAACACAGGCTTGAAATAATAATGTCCAGGAAGAGACACAATATGAGCTGTTGCAAAGGGCCATGCGGATGGCAGAAAAGTGGAAACAGCAGCAACACTGAACCTGCATGAACGGGGCAGGATCATGCTGAAAAGCTCCTGCACAGCTAAGGAAGGGTGCAGCAACTCAGGCAGACAGACAACCTTCAGACTGGAAAAAGATATTGGCATGCTCTGAATCTGTCAAAGGGTCAATAACTAGAATCTACAGAGAACTCAAGCTCATCAATAAGAAAAGAGCAAACAATCCCATTTAAAAGTGGGCAAGAGACATGAAGAAAACCTCCTCTGAAGATGACGGGTAAACGCCCAACAAACATATGATGCTCATGGCCTCTGCTCATCAGAGAAATGCAAAACAAAACCACCCTGAGATACCACCTAACCCTAGAGAGAACAGCCCACATCACAAAGGCCCAAAGCTGCAGATGCTGGCGTGGATGTGGAGAGAAGGGAACATTTCACGCTGCTGGTGGGACTGCAAACTAATACAACCTCTTTGGAAAGAAGTATGGAGAATCCTCAAAAAGCTGAAAGTAGACTTTCCATTTGATCCCTCAATCCCATTACCAGGTGTCTACCCAGAAGAAAAAAATCATTTTACAATAAGGACATTTGAACCAGAATGTTTATCGCAGCTCAATTCACAATCGCCAAGATGTAGAAACAATCCAAGGAGCCATCAACACATAAATGGATTAATGCCCTGTGGTATATGTATATCATGGAATACTATTCGGCCATGAAAAAGATGGAGACTTTACATCTTTTATTACTGGATGGAGTTGAAGCACATTATTCTTAGTAAAGTATCACAAGAATGAAAAAGCAAGCATCTAGCACACTCAATACTAATGTGAGACCAACAGAAAAACAACTGCATGCATGCAAGAGAAAAACACAAATTCAAGTGGGGGGATGGAAAGAAGGGGGGAAGGAGGGAGATTAGTGAGCTCTAACAGGCACAAACAATGTTAGGGTACACGGCACACCCCCTGGGTGAAGGGCTCAACCTAAGAAATGCAAACAATGTTACCTAACATGTGTACCCTCATATCAAATTTTTAAAAAATTAAATAAAAAAGAGTTTCACATGTTCAGGGCAAGGAGGGGCTCTAGGGAGCCAGTGCATATTCCATGGATTTAATAATAAAAGTGGTGGGGCAGCTGCTGGCCTCTGAGGACAGGGAGGAGTTGGTCGCAGAGCATGAGGAAGGGTCAGTGGGGCCAACCCAATGGAATGGACTCAAAAGCAGTGGGTACAGTGGATGCGGAGGTCAGGCTGGGTGTGCTTGCTGGGAGGGGGGCAGAGAGGGGACAGCTGAGCAGCACAGGCCGGGCTCTCTAAGGCCCATGCCTGGCCACGTGGGCAGTGACTCGCTGCCCTGACTACAAGGCGTCTCTTCCTGACTTTTCAGGCTGAAGTTTCTCTCCTCATGAATCTTACATCTTGGGGCAGAAAGGCAGTACGTCTAAGGGCTTTGGACACAAATCCTCCACGTGAGGCTTTAGTTTGTCAATTCTGATATAATAATAAGGATTATTTTAAAGTAGCAATGAGGGCTTTTTTCCTGGGGTGCCTTCTAACACGTGTCAAAATGACTCACACTTGTAGACAGCGGCTTATCCTTTTTACTAATGTTGCTGTGACTCCGTTGATTTTAGTTCCGTCCTGGGTAAGAACTATGAGTTACCACTGATTCACTTAAAATTGCAAGACTGCTTCATTAAACCCAAGACGTTTTACGAGCTCTCTGGGGTACCCCGCATTAGATACAAGCTCTAACTACTCAAGCTTTTTGTTCTAAATGGTTTAATTTAGTATACTTGTATATCCCTTAAAGAAGAAATGGAAAAAAAAAAAATCTCTTATTTTTTACCAGTCCCCAAACGTGATAAAATATGGTCTTCTTTTCTACGTTTTCTGAATAGCACTGACTAGATAGGGCGTTTGCAATAGTCAGTGCTGGCTCCACAGCTTCGTGTGCGTGTGAGGTTTTCCTGCTGCTGTTTTGGGTGCTGCTCACCCCAGCCCAGGGCCTGGGCTCCCCACATCCTCAACTTCCTGAGGCAGGTGGTGTCCTGTGCCCTCACACACCTTCCTCCCACTCCCTCCATCTCTTCAATCTTAGGGTGCCAAGGAATTAACCCCGTTTCCGGAATATGATCTCCCGAGAATGGCGACATAGGTATATATTTGGGTGCTAGGTGATTGTACACTTCAATTAGGCTCATATCAGAGTGGACAAGAAAATTCAAAAACAAGTGAGCAGGGGCAAAGAATGAAGCCCGTTCTCCTCACATGCTCACCAGTGAACAGTGCCAGTGTCCCCAGAGAACAGCACCAGTATCCACAGAGAACAGCGCCAGTGTCTCCAGAGAACAGCACCAGTGTCCCCAGAGAACAGTGCAGTGTCCCCAGAGAGCAGCGCCAGTGTCCCCAGAGAACAGTATCCCCAGAGAACAACGCCAGTGTCCCCAGAGAACAGCACCCAGTGCTCACCACAGAACAGCACCCAGTGCTCCCCACAGAACAGCACCAGTGTCCCCAGAGAAAAGCGCCCAGTGTCCCCAGAGAACAGTGCCAGTGTCCCCAGACAACAGCACCCAGTGCTCACCACAGAACAGTGCCAGTGTCCCCAGACAACAGCATCCAGTGCTCACCACAGAACAGTGCCAGTGTCCCCAGAGAACAGCGCCAGTGTCCCCAGAGAACAGTGCCAGTGTCCCCAGAGAACAGCACCCTGTGCTCACCACAGAACAGTGCCAGTGTCCCCCAAGAACAGTGCCAGTGTCCCCAGAGAACAGTACCCAGTGCTCACCACAGAACAGTGCCAGTGTCCCCAGAGAACAGCGCCAGTGTCCCCAGAGAACAGTACCCAGTGCTCACCACAGAACAGTGCCATGTCCCCAGAGAACAGCACACATTGTCCCCAGAGAACAGTGTCAGTGTCCCCAGAGAACAGTGCCAGTGTCTCCAGAGAACAATGCCAGTGTCCCCAGAGAACAGTGCAGTGTCCCCAGAGAACAGCACCCAGTGTCCCCAGAGAACAGTGTCAGTGTCCCCAGAGAACAATGCCAGTGTCCCCAGAGAACAGTGCAGTGTCCCCAGAGAACAGTGCCAGTGTCCCCAGAGAACAGTGCAGTGTCCCCAGAAAACAGCACCCAGTGTCCCCAGAAAACAGCACCCAGTGTCCCCAGAAAACAGCACCCAGTGTCCCCAGAGAACAGTGCAGTGTCCCCAGAGAACAGTACCCAGTGCTCACCACAGAACAGTGCCATGTCCCCAGAGAACAGCACACATTGTCCCCAGAGAACAGTGCCAGTGTCCCCAGAGAATAGTGTCAGTGTCCCCAGAGCACAGCGCCAGTGTCCCCAGAGAATAGCACCCAGTGCTCACCACAGAACAGCGCCAGTGTCCCCATAGAACAGCGCCAGTGCAAGTTTAACCACCAATGGTGAAATAGAATTCTGTGAGTGCTACTGACTGGCAGACTATGAAAATTCATCAGTGTGTTAGAGCCCTATGAATACCATATTTCAAGGACTTTGGAACACAACCCAAAGATTCTTTTTGGGTTTTTTGTTTGTTTGTTTGTTTTTTGAGACAGAGTCTCAGTATATTGCCCAGGCTAGACTGTCATGGCACTGTCATAGCTCACAGCAACCTCAAACTCCTGGGCTCAAGTGATGCTCCTGCTCCAGTCTCCCATGTGGCTGGGGTTACAGGTGCATGCCACCATGCCTGGATAATGTTTTTATTTTTAGTAGAGATGGGGTCTCACTCTTCTTGCTCAGGCTGGTCTTGAACAACTGAACTCAAGCAATCCACCTGCCTCAGCCTCCTAGTGCTAGTAGTACTGGCATGAGTCACCCTGCCCAGCTCAAAAGATTGTGTGAAAGAACTAATCTTAAAAATGATTTACTTGTTTTTTTTTCCTAAAAGAATTCATTCATTTAAAAAATAAATGATAAGTCTTGCTCGGAATGACCACCAAAAGAACACTGCAATTTAATTTTAAATTGTGTAAGACCTCTTGGAAAATACTCAAATTTGCATATTGTATTTCTTTGTATGGTCTTTTTGCACATCTAAAATCTTTTTCAGAAGACCTAAAGACAAACTTCAAAACTGTATATGGTGATTATAGATCAGTACGTGTGTCTGATTTGACAGAGTCAAGTATTTTCCAGCTAAGCACATTTGCTACCTGTCCCTGGGCTATCAGGACAGCCCGCGTGGGCAGGCAGAGGCCTCTCCATGGCCGGGTGCTTACAACATTCAAGGCATCTGACAGTTGGGCCTCCTCTTGCTCTCACACCTGACCCTGCCTTTTTCTCTGAGCACCATGAACTCTCGTCACAGCAGACCTCCCAGTTGGCACGCTGCTTCTAGCCCTCATTCCCCAGCACGTGTTCTTCCTCCCTCCTGGACAGGACTCCTCATGGGCACCTGTACAAGTCCCACCCGCCTTATGGTAGGGCACAACTCAAATGGCTTCTACGCTGTGAAATATTCCTTGACTTTGGAGCCTTCCCCAGGGAAGTATGATGTCTATTTTTCCAACACACAGCGTTTTGGCCTTATTCATTTTGATGAGACCCACAGTGCCTGGCATCACTGGGTCTTGTCCATGGCAGGCATAACATCTGCTGAATGGATAAGTGAATAATTTTGGTGATTCAAGTAGGAAATCTCTCAACTGACATGTCTTGTTCACAGCACTTAAGCCACATGCAGAAGTGTGCATTCAATGTATATCTGTTAAAGAATGAGAAAACTGAACCCAAAATTCAACTATTCAACTAACTTGGCTTTTGTTGTTGTTTTTTAAGAGATGGGTCTTGCAGTACTGCTCAAACTAGAATGCAGTGGCATGACCATAGCTCACTGCAATCTGGAACTCCTGGGTCAAGCGATCTCTCCCACCGCAGCCTCCCAAGTAGCTGGGACTACAGGTGCACACCAACATCCCTGGCTAATTTAAAATTTTCTTTACAGAGATGGGGGCCTTGCTGTGTTGCTTAGATTGGTCTCTAACTCCTGGCCTTGCCTCCCCAAGTGCTGAGATTATAGGCAAAGCCACAGCATCTGGCCCTAATTTGTCTTTAAGGCACAGAATGAAAATGCACTCAAACAGGAGAAGTGTCAATAGTTAACGACAAAAGAAAACATTTTTTTTCAGTGAAATATGGTTTCACCAATTGATCAGGGGTATCAAATAAAAGTGATTTCAATCCATTTTAAAGATGTATAAACCAAGGTTCAGGGAGAAGAAAAGCAGGGAAGGGCCATGGTCTCCCTTCAGACGTACTGCTCTACTCTCTGCAGTCCCTTGCTGCCCATTAAAGATGAAGTTTTGAATCAAATCAGATTCAGTGCAAATGTGAATCATCTGGTAAAAACTACAAAAATGAAACTACCCGCATGACTTCATTGTTGATGAAGAAACACACTGGAGCAATTACAAAAGGCTTCTTTTACAGGGTTCCTTCTTTCTCACTTAAAAACAAAAGGTGGGGGAGGGTGATGCATGGGGATTAAGTAGTTATTAATAGAATCATAAGCTAGGCTATTAGCGGCTCATTGTCAGGGAGAGGACTGGGTCAACAAAAATAGTTTTATAAAGAGAAGCAAATTAGACATTTAGGGGACAAACCATTGGCCATAGTCATCTTCTAATGTGAAAACAGCAGGACAGTAATAACAACGCAGGGTGGTTACTAGTCTGGTGCAGTGTGTGGTTTTGTCCTTGTGACACTCGACATTTTTTGAATTTTTTCCTTCTGATCCAAATGAATAAAATCATCTTTTCTATTAATGTAATTTTCAAATTTACTGTCACCTCCCCCAAAAGGTGAGCTATATTTGGTTTCACTGCGACTCATTTCTACATATGAATCAAAGGCATATGACTGCTCCAAGCTGCCTGCATTCATAACTAAAAAGAGAGAAAAGAGACAGAAGGTTCCAGAGCTCTAAATAGAGGGGTGGAGACCACCACCACCTGTACGGGGTGGTGTGTGCCTCCGCCTTTCATGCAAGATTTCAAGCAATCTTTCCATGCTTCCTGATCTCCACTTGAGGAGCGCCGTCACCCCCTCATGCACTATAGATATTTAATGTTTCTGTCTTACAAAACAAAAAAGTGATTTGAATACAACAGGAGTCTCCCTCTTGAATGTTAATATTTCCTGCTATTTTTTTTAGAAAAGTGAACGCCAATATTTCTTATAAACATTCATTACTGAATTGATTTTGTTAGTTTTCTCTAGAGAGACTTTTAATATTATCGGAAACACAGCAAATACTGTCTCCTTGCTACATGGTACCATAACCACCAGACACTGAGAATATAACTGAGATGCCTACCATACAGCACCACTCAGCAAAACAGGGTTTTTTAATTTGAATTTAATTTATTTCTGACACAAGGTCTTACTCTGTTACCCAGGATGGAGTGAAGTGACAGGAGTCACTGCTCACTATAACCTCCTATTCCTGGGCTCAAGAGATCCTCCTGGCTCAGCCTTCCGAGTAGCTGGGACTAAGGCACCTGCTACAACACCCGGCCGGTTTGTAGAGACAGGTTGGGAGGGCTATTTTGCTATGCTGCCCAGGCTGATCTCCAACTCCTGGGCTCAAGTGTTCTTCCTGCCTTGGCTTCCCAAAGAACTGGGATTATAGGCATGAACCACCGAACCCAGCCAAGTTTTTTAATGACTCCTGTGGGAGCTTTGAAAACACCACAATTCCCAGAAGCCACTGCAGGCCAGTTGTGTCAGAGTCCCGGGAAGGGAGCCCAGGTATTGTTGCATCATAAAGTCCTCCCCCAGATTCTCATGTGCAGCTAAGGGTGACAGCGCTGGGCTACCGTCCTGAGGACCAGAGCACTTCGCATGGTAGTTAACAAGCACTTCAAGGTAACAAGCAGTAACAACCTGTTTAATTCTCACAGCCACCTCTAAGGTGGACACCAGTTGCCTTCACATTTGCAGATGATGAAACTGAAACACACTTAAGCAATTTGCGGAAGGCCCCAGAGGCAGTAATTGGAGCAAGTGGTAGAACCAGGATTTGCACCTGGCTCCAAATTCCAGCCTCTGACTGCCTTGCTAGCTTGATCCTTTAAGATAACCTTTGTACAATAAAATGCACAGACCTCAGGCGTTCAGTTCCGTGAGTTTCAACAATGCACACACCTTCACACGTGCCACCCAGAACGTGACTGAGAGCCCGTCAGTGGTCCTGAGACGCATGCGCGCTGGTGTGTGTGTGTGAGGGGAGCCCGTCAGTGGTCCTGAGACGCATGCGCGCTGGTGTGTGTGCGTGCGAGGGGAGCCCATCAGTGGTCCTGAGACGCATGCGCGCTGGTGTGTGTGTGAGAGTGGGCTGTTCTCCCTCTCTGAACGGGGAAATGGGCCGGGCTGGTATAGATACACCAGAACTTGCGTATCTAGTCACATCATGGCGAATGTTTTGAGTTGTTTCCATTTTTTGGTTATTATGAATAAGCCACTAAAAATACTCTTGTTTGAATCTTTTTGAGAACATATGTTTTCATTTCTCTTGGTTAAAAGCATAGGAGCGCCCTGATGGACCACAGGCTAGGTATACATTCAGCTTTATAAGAAACTGCCAAATTATTTTACAAAATAGTTACACCATCATCTTACACTTCCCCGTCCACAGAGCGGTTTTAGGACGAACCCACTACCATTTTCATATCCGTTCATCTAGAAGACAGGGAAGTTTGGAATGACAGTGACTGTTGGGCTGAACAAGGAAAAGACAACCTAAACACAGGCCGACAGACAACATTTCCTGGAATAGCACACGCTGGGTGGGCACCGGGAACCGCAGCTTTCTGAGCACCCGGCAGCCAGCACAGGGGCAGAGAAGCCACACCGGCAGCCGCGCCCACTAGAGGCCTTGCACAGCCCAGCAGGCTGCAGGCAGCACCGCCCCACTGGAGGCCTCCAGCAGCCCAGCAGGCAGCACCTCTCACAGGCAGCACCACCCACTCGAGGCCTCGCGCAGCCCAGCAGGCTGCAAGGCAGCACAGCCCCAGTGGAGGCCTCGTGCAGCCCCGCCCATTCGAGGCCTCCAGCAGCCCAATAGGTTGCAGACAGCACCGCTCCCACTGGAGGCCCCCACGGCCCAGCAGGATGCAGGCTCACTGCTCCCGGAGGGCCCACAGCAAAGAGGCAGTGAGGACATAAGAAGCTGATGGGTCAAGTTCCACTCAGCTGTTCTCAAGGGCCCCCAGTTCGCTGGTATAAAACTACGCGGCAGGTTACAGTGTGGCGAACCATGAGCACTTACAGCACCCAGGACAGACGAGCGCTCATGAGAAACACCACTTTACCCGGGGCTTGCTGGACAGCAAGGTTTTAGCCTGTGAAATTGGACACAGAAAACGGAAGAAAGGTTCTCATTTCAGGCTTAGGATAGAGTGTGAATTCATGAACAAAACGGGAAACGTGAAAGGCATAAATGGAATTTTTGCCCTCATAGCCCTGGCCACTGTGACTGGTTAAGAGAACCTGTAGCTTCCCACACAAACATGAGGATGCCCTGTCTGTTGACTGGCTGGCCTTCCGTAGCCAACAGCGAAAAGGCATCAATTGGTCAGCACGTTATTGACCAAGCACCTGACCTGGGCCAGCCAGGCACTAGGAAGATGGTGAGGAAATGACAGAGTGGGCTCCTGTGAAGTGTGTGGCGTGGCAGGGGTGTGGGGCAGGTGTGTGGCAGGGGTGTGTGGTAGGGGCATGAGGTGGGGGTGCGTAGGGCAGGGGCACGGGGTGGGGTGTGCAGATGCTGACCAAGGGCAACTCCTAAAACTCTAGATGAGTGAACGGCCTTCCAAAGTCCTCCAACTCTATAGAAGTCTCTTCAGTTCAAGAAATTCAGGAGAAAGTACTAACAGAGACATAAAAACGAAATATTATGTATGTGATGTGTGTTATTACATAACAAATTGGTGGGGGAGGGGAGGAGTAGGGTGTGTTGAGAAGAGGAATTTGAAGTATTGAAAAAATACCCAGGTAGAGATATTTGGGAAATAGAATGGCAGCTTGGAGCTTATGAATACACAACATGATGAATGGAACAATTTCAATACTCTTGACAAGTCATATTTAAATCCTCAAGGAAACGACAATAATATCAGACTCTGTAAATAAACAAAAGAAAGAGACGTGATGGGGAGGGAGGAAATGGGAAGCTGTTGATCAAAGGGGAGGACATTTCAGGTGGGAGGAGTGGGTGTTGAGACCTATTGCCCAGCAGGGTGACAATAGGCAATAAAGATGCATTGTACATTTCATAATAACTAAGAAAGTACATTGCAAATGTCTCACCAGAAAAAATAAGGATGATGGACACGCTGATCAGCTCGATGTGGTCATTCTACATCATGTACACATCAAAACGTCATATTGTGCCACATGAATGTAGACCTTTAAGATCTGCCAATCAAAATTAATATACTAATTTCATAAACAACAAAGAAACAGAAAAGAAACATTAAGGAGCGTAAGTCCCACCCAGAAAGAAGGCAGAGCACAGATGGAGGTGGATAGTGTCGGCCCAAATCCCAGCTGGACCACTTGCCACTCAGGTGACCTTGGCCAGCTTTGAGCCTCACTTTCCTCCCCTGTAACAAGGTTTGATAACTGGATTCATATCCCCCAGAGATGCTAAAGATGGTCTAAGACAGAAAACCACAGTGCCCAACACACATACGGACTCGGCAACTCTTAGCTGTTATTACTTTATATTAAAAAAATACACATTTGTTTGCTGCTAAGATACCAAATTAGAAGGGTGATTTAGTGAGGAAGAAAGAATCAAAGTCCTGAAAGCAATGGCGCAATTTTAAAGTACTATAAACACACAGTATCCAGTAATTTTTAGAATATGAAATAAAAATTGTGGATTTGAAGAAAAGGGTGAAAGGGAAATTATCTTTTTTTTTTTTTTTTCTTGAGACAGAGTCTAGCTTTGTCACCCTCAGCAGAGTGCCCTGGCATCACAGCTCACAGTAACCTCAAACTCCTGGGTTCAACTGATCCTCCTGCCTCAGCCTCCCATGTGGCTGGGACTACAGGAACCCGCCACAATGCTTGGTTATTTTTAGAGATGGGGGTCGTGCTCTGGATCAGCTGGTCTCAAACTTCTGAGCTCAAGCAATGCACCTGCCTCCCAGAGCACTGGGATTACAGGTGTGAGCCACCTCACCTGGCAGAAAGTATTTTTAAACTTTGGCCAAGTTTAATGATTCCCCGTAATCCAAAATGACTTTTCATTTGCCACAAGGGACACTTTATTTGTGCATGAAGTATCCTTACTCCTTTCTTGTTGCTCTCCTTAATTTACTTCATTCTCTTTCCTTCCTGGGTGGCATGTTCTGCTTTTTATACTCAACATGGGTGATGTTGAACATTAAGGAACACGTTAGGTCTATCCTCAATTTTTCTTTTCTGTAACATTTCCTCACTTGAAAATCTGAATTCTAGGACACTGAAAGTGACCTGATATTATCACTTATTAATTTTATTTTCTGCACTACAGGTATATTCTCCTAATTGGCATAACTTTAATAATGAAGCTTTTTAATGTATGCAGATATTAATAATGTTGTCTTCCTCTATAACTTAAAGCCCCTATCAAAAGTAAGATGCTCCACATCTCATTTATTTTTCCAAATGACTGTAAATCGTAAAGGCCTGTGAGAGGCAAAGTCATTGACATTGGAAACAGATAGTTCACCATGAAGACAGAGTAAGGTCAACCACCATGACCCTGAACGTGAGTGCCGCTGTGATCTGCCTGGAAGCCAATTGTCTTTGATTCTGGGTAAGAGATGGTGGGTCATTTTTTCTGAAAGACCCTCTGCTGGTAAATCAGATCAGGCAACAAGTCAGACCCACCGTAAGTCATCTGTGCTTTTAAACATTATGGGCAGACACGATGACATCAAACTCAGTGACAAAATGACAGTCGTTCTCTCCTGTCCCATGCCCAAGTGATACCACTCGAGGGGCATAAACAGCCTTAAACCAGATGGTACGGCTTGGCTCAAGTTGAGATCTCATTTTTCAAAACAAAAATCTCAAACTGAATCATCCCTTAATTTAATCATTCATTTGGCAAGTATACACCGCCCCTAAACTGTGTGCCAGGCACGTAAGATGGTGCCAAAGGTCAGGTGAGAACTCTGCTGCATCCTAACACATTTTATGTTCCACATCCTCAAACAGGCTGTTTCTATGGACCAAGCCACAAAGCAAATAAGCACCCCCAGGAGGATTAAACCCTCTGGAGTTCCCCAAACGGCTTTGTCCAAAATCCTCAATAGAAGGCGACATCACCAAAACAAGTCGGAAAAGCCCCCAGTCTTCTTGTAGCAATAAAGTTCATTAGGGAAGCAATAAAGTTCATTAGGGACGGAGATGGCCCAGTCCTGTAGTCTTTTCCATATGAGGATGACTGTAAATATTCTTTTTGAAAATACTATAATCAGGTATTAATGTTTTTTAAAAATCTTTTGGCTCCTTCAAAAATTGTTCATGTAATGCCTAGATTAGGTGATCTACTAAAACATGGGATCAGAGAAAGCAGTATAATGGTGAAAACTTAACAGAAGGCAGGGTGTGGGGCTCACGCTTGTGACCCCAGCACTCTGGGAGGCCCAGGCGGGAGGATCGCTTGCGTCCAGGAGTTTAAGACCAGCCCGAACAAGAGTGAGACCCCATCTCTACAAGAAATAGAAAAATTAGCCGGGTATAGGGCATAAGCCTGTACCTCCAGCTACTCAGGAGGCTGAAACAGAAGAATTGTTTGAGCCCAGGAGTTTGAGGTTGCTATGAGCTGTGAGGACTCCACAGCACTCTAGCTAGGGTGACAGAGTGAGACCCTGTCTCAAAAAAGAAAGAAAAAGGCATGGATACAGAAAGTGAACAGAGTATCTGTCTGTGGTCTGCTTCCTTACCACTCGAGGGCCATAAACAGCCTTCACCCAGACGGTACAGGATTGATCCTTGATCAATAGAATGCTGGGTGGGGGTGCAGTGGGAAGAGGAACTTAACTGCAAGCTGGCTTGTCTCTAACTCAGACCAAGAGAACGCTGACACATACTTTTCTGAGTTAGTTGAAGCTTAGTTGAAGAGTACTAAAATGAAGAGGCTCAGAAGTAAAATTTATGTGGTTACAATAATCTTAAGACAAAGGCATACAGCTCACACTTTTTTGGGTCACAGATCAAATCGTATGAATTAGTATGGTTAGTGTTCAAGGGGCCAAATAATAAGCTTAGTTTCTTAAGAGCCGGTGGTATAATCTATAGCCTTTCCTCAAGTGACAGCCTACTGAATTTAACAAATTTTTGTATACTTCCTAAATAAAATTAGAGAACTCAAAAGAGATTGTTATCAAAGCATCTTACTTAGTCTAATAGGAGAGGAAATTATCGTGATATATTATGCAACCAAGGAATTTTATTTTGTTATTATTATTATTATTTTTTTTTGAGACAGAGTCTTACTATGTCACCCTCGGTAGAGTGCTGTGCACTCACAGCTCACAGCAACCTCAAACTCTTGGGCTTAAGTGATGCCCTGGCCTCAGCCTCCCAAGTAGCTGGTACTACAGGCACCTAAACACACGCCCAACTATTTTTTGTTGTTGTTGTAGTTGTCATTGTTGTTTAGCAGTCCCAGGCTGGGTTCAAACCCACCAGCCCTGGTGCATGTGGCTGCTGCCCTACCCACTAAGTTACAAGTGTCAAGCCAAACCAAGGAATTTTAAAATGGGCATTTAGAGATTTTGATTAGACAAACAGAATAAGTCTGGTTCTTAAATATCATCTTAATTACATAGAGACTTTTCTTTCCCTTATTAAAATCATGTGAAATTTCTTTGATATGACTGGTTAAAAAATTAACCAAGAACTATTTCCTTACCTTAATCATCCCTTAAATTTAAAAATGCTACATTAAAATGCTAAAATATAAACAAAATATTTCAAAACTTTATAGAATGATGTAAGTATGGAATAATATAAGGTAATGTGGATAAGATCTATCTACCTAGAGACAGAGAAAGACAGAGAGAATGTTACTGATTGGCATAGTTTGACCAATTTTAGGATAAAAATACATATAGGCCTATAGACACAGGTAATGATTGGCCAAATATTACAAAATACTACTGGTGTTTACCTCTGAGTGATAGATTAGCATTTTAGTTTACGAATTGGTCAGCTTATGATTCCAGACTTAAGTAGGTGAGTAGAAAGATGATGAAATTCTCTTCCCTTGAACCACCAGCATCCTCAGGAAGGCCAGCTGCAAACGCAGTGCGGACGTCCCAGTGAGGATGTCACATGTCCTGCTATTATCCAGTCGTCCCGTGGGTACCCTGGTTGATCTGCTTTCTATAGAGGCTCTCACTGAGATCTAGGCCCACAGCCCAGAGCAGGGCTCATAACCTTAGTGACAGCAGTGAGCAGTAACTACAGACTGGGGAGAGCACAGACTAGCTCTCAGCTGTCATGCAAGTGCACGACGTCAGGGAGGTGTGCAGCATGCTGCAGGCCTTGAGGGGCGCGCCCCCGTCAGTCCTCAAACAGCCCTCCTCTCCTGGTCAGCCACGAGTGGGAGCAGTCACTCACCAAGCACTGACCGGGTCCCTACTCTGCACCAGGCTCTGTCCTACCGAGAAATGATACTGTTTCTTCCCTCAACCTCACAGTTCACTGAGAGGGACAGACAGATGCCTCCCAGACAACATATGCCCAAGGCACACAGGGGCATACAGGGACACAGAGCAGGGACATAGGGCACACAGGAGCACAGAGCAGGGACACAGGGCACATAGCAGCACAGAGCAGGGACACAGGGCACATAGGGGCACAGAGCAGGGACACAGGGCACACAGGGCACAGAGCAGGGACACAGGGCACATAGGGGCACAGAGCAGGGACATAGGGCACACAGGGGCACAGAGCAGAGACACAGGGCACATAGGGGCACAGAGTAGGGACATAGGGCACATAGGGGCACAGAGCAGGGACATAGGGCAGGGGCACTTGATCTCACCTGAGCAACAACAAGCAGTTCGGTGTTGCTGGAATGTGAAGGGTCAGGCAAGAAGTGAGAAAAACTGATCCTGGAAAACGAGGGTGGCGTGGGTGCAAGGCGGCCTGTGCTGCCTCAGTAAAGAACTGAGACTTTGACTGAAAGGCTTTACTCTGGAGATAACAGGTGTGTTTACTCCAGTGCATCCCTAATGTAAAAACAGTTTGTAATCTGTAAATGCTACGGAAATGCTTATTATTTACAACTATCTCCCTTTACATTTCAACATTTGCTTTGTAATGATAAGCAGATTTTCAGTTGAGTTCAGTTGAGTTCAGTTCCAGTCTATAAATTCCTTAGCCTAGATTAGAAATCAAATTCCTTAGATTAGAAATAAATCTTGATTTTATCTACCATAAGCAGTTGATGCACAGTTGTGACCAGTAAGAAAATCTAAAATGGAATTAGGATATTTTCAAGCAAGTTCGAAAGAGTCTACTATCTATCATAATCAATAAGGATTTCTTGGTCAGGTGCAGTGGCTCACGCCTGTAATCCCAGCACTCTGGGAGGCTGAGGTGGGAGGATCCATTGAGCTCAAAAGTTTAAGATTAGTCTCAGCAAAGTGAGACCCTTTCTCTACTAAAAATAGAAAAAAACTTGCTGGGTGTTGTGGTGGGTGCCTGTTGTCCCAGCTACATAGGAGGCTGAGGCAAGAGAATCACTTGAGCCCAAGAGTTGGAGGTTGCTCTGAGCTCTGACGGAATGGGACTCTGTCAATGGCAACAAAGTGAGACTCTGTCTCAAAAAAAAAAAAAAAAAAAAGAAAAAGAAAAGAAAAGAAAAGAAAAGAAAAGAAAAGAAAAGAAAAGAAAAGAAAAGAAAAGAAAAGAAAAGAAAAGAAAAGAAAAAAGAAAAACTACCTGAGGGTTGTGGTGGGCACCTGTGGTTCCAGTTACTCAGAAAGTCGAGGTAGGAGGATAATTTTGATCCCAGGAGTTTGAGATTGCTGTGAGATAGGCTGAGGCTATAGCACTCTATGAATGGTGATAGATAGACTCTCATAGGCCTTGTAGAGTTTATATCCCAGGGAAAGACAGAGATATTAGTAACTATGCAAAGATATACACATACAGAGTGATAGAATTAAAGACGGCAGCCGAGTAACAGCTTCCCTGCAACTGGGCACAGCGAGTCTGGGGAGACAGGACTCCAGGCATCTCTGGCCAATGGGATCTGCCTATAATCATCCCTTTGAGGATACAGGGAGCCAGCAAGGGACTTCTGGACCCCAAGAGGACGACAAAAACAGTGACGAACTGGCAAGTGGTTGCGTGTGTTTGCTGGACCTAATCACGCTGGCAAATGTGAGTACGAGCAGCAGTGAGACTGCAAACTGGAAGGGCCTTACCTGTGAACTGTTTTGGTGTTCTTGGACTTGGCACTCAGTTCAGCTGCCTTGGGGAGAGCTTGAGCAGGAGTGTGGAGAACTTTGGGCATTGTCTGGGGCCCCAGACTGAGCCACTGAGCTGGGCACAGGAAGCCATTGTGAAAGAACTGCCCTGGC
>CAUYPK010106405.1:0-12713 GCA_963574355.1 Loris lydekkerianus
AACAGAAACACCTTTGGGCCACCTTTTAAGTAAGAAGATTATGAGTTCAATTCGCTGAGATGGCAAGAAACTTGCTTGGATGGATGAAGTCATGTGAGCTGAAGGATTAGCTCGAATCCCTGGAGAGGGAGTGTCGGGCGCACGGCTCCTTCGCCGCGGCAGAGGTAACGCTGGCTCCTCCGCGGGCGTCCCTGAACGCCCAGCTTCGGAATCTCTGGGGACAGCTCTTCTGCTAGGGCGGTGGCCCCCACTGAGTAACTGTGCAGTCACTGAGCAGCTGTGGGGGTAGAAAATGAGTCTTTCTCAGCCCGAGGCAGCCCCTCCTAAACCGCGCCCCAAAGGAAAACTGAAACTTGGGAGCTAGAAATTGATGAGTGGTTCCTAGCAGCTTAAAATGTTGGTTGAACTATTTATTCATAAGTTTACTTAACAAATTACAAATTATTCTCTACGTCCGGTAGAAATGTTAAGAAGCATCTGCTTGAGATTGTACGTCCCACTTAGAATAGATTCAGTAAACTCACTGTGCATGTAAAATGAAATTATGTAAATTGTACCCCAATTACAGCACTTCCAAAAGTAGCATGACATGTAAACAGGACTAGTATCATAGCATATGATGAATGTGATGAATGCCTTCCAAAAATCCTTTAAAAGTGAAGTGAAAGTGAAATATGCAAATTAAGTAACAGATAATGTGTTTTGTCATTCAGACAAAGATTGAAAATGAGGAATGTGGGGAATCTGACACTCAAATATCGTTGGAAGAAGTGGATATTACTCAATGTAATTAATCTTCCTTAGGGAAATATTTGGAAGTATGGAACAAGCTTTTAAAAATGTGGATATGATAGCAGAACGTTATTAACCACTAAAATGCCCAACATTAAGATATTGGACAGTTTGCTTTCTCTTAGTATCTCAAGTTTTCTCTTCTGTAAGAAACAGGAATAATAATAATAGGGTTGTGAGGACCAAACGGGTTAATACCAACAAAACCCATACACAAGTGCCTGGTATATGGTAAGCATTAAGTAAGTGTAAATAGTCGTTATGATTAGTATTGACCAAATCATAACATACACAATGTAAAAGCTATACACCCTTTGCAGGTGGATAATATATAATAGATATATATTTACATAGAAAGATATATGAATACATAAGTTTTTAGAAGGTTATAAAACCCTGTAAAATTACAAATACCCACAATTTTTAAAGTCTGAAAGAAAATACACGAGAATAATATGACATGACCTCTGAGTGGTAAGACTCTGGATATTTTTGTTTATGCATGTTATAGTTTCCAAATAAGTTAATGATAAGAATGTGTTTCTTGAAAAAGCAGAAAAACAAAACACAAAAATGTAAAAGTGATATGTTAGTACCACCAGGTCTTATTATTTTGAGGCGCCAATACCAAAAGCTTTCTGTGTTTCATTATGACAAGCATAAAATTATTACAGAATGTCACCACTGATAGAAAAAGCAGAGCATGGGGGGCACCTGTGGCTCAGTTGGTAAGGCGCCAGCCAACCCCAGGTACCTGTACCAAGGGTGGTGGGTTCAAACTCAGCCCAGGCTGAACTGCAGCATCAACAAAAAAATGGCTGGGCGTTGTGGCTGATGCCTGTGGTCCCAGCTACTCGGGAGGCTGAGGCAAGAGAATCGCTTAAGCCCAGGAGCTGGAGGTTGCTGTGAGCAGTGTGAGGTCATGGCACCCTAGAGTGAGACTCTGTCTCTAAAAAAAAAAAAAAAGAAAGAAAGAAAGAAAAGAAAAAGAAAAAGCAGAGCATTCTCTTCTCAAAAACATCTTGATTACAAGGGCTGACAGAATCAGATGACATCTTATCCACCTCTGGTTCCTAATAGGTGTCTTGGACACTTTATCAGAACAGCCCTGTATCAGAGCCAGCTGTTTATGAAAATGCATTTGGATATGCTTTGTGCTCCAGGCAGAATTATTCTGTTGCCAGCAATAAGTGAGTGAACAAATTATTCAAGCCTTAATTATCAATATTCATGCATTGACAGTAACATTGGTATTGATAGTGTTACCCTTGTATTCTCACCTCAAAGAATAACTATAGTATTGAGGGAAGGGGGGTTCTTGATAATTATATGCTATATAAATAATAAATATTTTAAAATTATAATATTGTAAATATTGTTCTGTTTAATGTAAAAGCCAAATACAAAAAGCCAAATGAGTTACATTTTGAGGCTAGCTTCTCTTATTCTCCCTTTAAAACACTGAAACTCTATAGTAGAGTTTCACTTTCAGTGTTACCATAGTTTTCTAAAACATTTTAAAGACTATCATTTCATATTAAAATATTTCTATAATGTTATATGTTTAATATGTTCTATGGTTAATTTTAAAATGTTATAATCTTTTATTCTCAGTTTGGTTTTGAAAATTCTTCTACATTAAAAGCAAAGATAACTGACATCCAAATAAACATACTCCAGGAAAGCATCTATAATTTTATGGTTCAGGGAAAGGAATATCCCAAGAAGTTTATTAATTAAGGTTTAATAATTCCAACCCAAGTAGGAATGATTAATATTTCTCAAATTTAACCCTTCCTCTCCATCCTCATTGTCGCTGTTTTACTTCACACTCATCATCTCTTGGGCCAGTTATTACATTTACCTCCTAATATGTTTTCTCCTTTCCTACTGCTAAGGACTGAATTTTATACCCTTAAATTCACAGGTGGAAGCCTTTACCCTCAATGTGATGGTATTTGGAGATGGGGGCTTTGGGATAATTAGATTTAGATGAGGTCTAAATCTAATGGGGCTGGGGTCCTGGTGATGAGATTAGTGCCTTTCTAAGATGTATGCCAGATTGCTTGCTCTTTCTCCCTCTCTCTGCCACATGAAGTCCCAGTGAGAAGGCAACTGTCTAGAAGCCAGTAAGAGAACCTTCACCAGAACCAAGACATGCTAGTACCCTGTTTTCAGAGTTCTTAAAACCTCCAGAGCTATGAGAAAATTAATTTCTGTTGTTTAAGTCACTCCCTCTGGTATTTTGTTATGGCATTCCCAGCTGACTAATATACCTTCTAGCTCCAAATCATTCTCCACAGTACTGCCAGAATGATGTTTCTTTTTTCTTTTCTTTTCTTTTCTTTTCTTTTCTTTTCCTTTCCTTTCCTTTTTCCTTTCCTTTTTCCTTTCCTTTTTCCTTTCCTTTCCTCTTTCTTTCTTTCTTTCTTTTTCTTGTCTCATTTTGTCACCCTCAGCAGAGTGCTGCAGTATCATAGCTCATAGCAACCTCAAACTTTTGGGCTCTAGAGATCCTCCTGCCTCAGCCTCCCAAGTACCTGGGATTACAGACACTTGCCACAATGCCTCACTATTTTTTAGAGATAGGGTCTTGCTCTTGCTCATGTTGCTTTCCAACTCTTGAGCTCAAGCAGTCTGCCTACCTTGCTTTCCCAGAATGCTAGGATTACAGGCATCAGAATGATTTTTGTAGCATACAAGCATGATTATATCATTCCCTTAAAATTCTTGTATTGTTCTTCAGTCATTCAATAAACTTTTATTAACTCCTTATGTGTGCCAAGTACCATTATCAGATAGATTAAAAACTGGAAATAGATGCTGGAAACATTTGGATTAAAAACTTTGTGTGATTTAACGGTTTTTTTTTTTTTTTTTTTTTTTTGTAGTATAGCCTATACGGAAGACAGTTATTAAAGTAATTGCACTTTTATAGGTGTGCAAAGTAGTTTCCTGCCTTCAAGATTAAACCCTAATTTCTTTAATACTATCTCTTTAATGAACTGGCCCCTCTGTACTTCATCTCTTCACAGTTTTTTCTTCATACCCTCTACTTCAGTCTTTCTGAACTACTGACAGTTGTCCAAATGCCTCCATACTTTTTATACCTTCACGCAAGCAACTCTTTCTGCTATTTTTGTTCTTATTATATTTAGATCCTAGACCTCTGAACCTCCAGTTAGATGTCACTTATTAAAAAGCCTTTCCTGAATCAGTACCTGACCTGTAATAAATATTGGTTAATTGGCCACCTCTATCATAACACTTAGTGGTATGGTATTTGTTCCAGATACCCATTACTACATACAAACCACCCCAAATTTAGCAGTTTAGGACAACAATCACTTTTTATACTTAAAAACAGAAATTTGGTTAGAGCTGTAAGGGAGAGCTTGCCACAGTGTCAGTGAGAGTGACTCAGAGGCTGGGATGACACTACTGTTAGAGCTGTAGTCATTTATGAATGTGCTCAGTTTTATATCTGGCAATTGATCCTAGCTGTTGGCTGAGCTATTGGGATTATTAGCCAGAACAACTACATGGGACCTCCTGTGTGTCTGCTCAGTTCCTCTCAGCATATTGCATGGGCATACGGCTAAGTATCCCAAGAGTCAGAAAACCAGAACTGCCAATTTTTTAAGACCTGGGTTGGGAAATGGACATGTATTATTTCAGTGATACTCTGCTTGGCAGTCACAGCATCTGCCCTCAAGGGGAAAGGAAATAAAATTTACCTGTAGGTGAAAGGAGTGTCATGGGATTTGGGGGTCATACTTAAAAGCTACCATCATATTATAATTTTTACTTAGTTGTATAAGCATTAGTCTATGAATAATTTATATTTATGGGCTCTTCACAGTAAGATTCTTCATAAATGTTTGTTAAATGCGGTAAAGAAACAGAATATGTTGTGATTAAAATGACAAGCTTTCCATTACTGGTCAGGAGTGAGTAATAGGATCTAGAATTATCTTTTTTTTCACCATAACCAAATAGGGCACTGGACAAAATATATGGAACAATTGATTTCAAACATGAGGCAATAGCCAGCACTACTCTGTGATCCCAACGAGAAAGGAAACATATCTGAGGCCTATGATTACAGCAGCTTTCTGCCTGTAATCAGTTTCTGGACTGGCATGAGAATGGGGAACCCAGAAGAGCCACAAGGTCTTACTGTATTGACAAGAGAAAGGACGGTTAAGGGAGACCAAGAGATCAGAGTTTGGAAGGCAGAATATTAGGAGTTCCCATAAGGTCAAGAATAGTGCTTGTTCCCATCAGATAGGAGGGAAAAGCTTCATATTTCACAGTATCCTTAGTACATTTTTCTCTATATTCACACTGACCACAGAACTAGTCTGTGACCAGATATATTGGGGGAGGGGGGTGTTTCCATGCCAAGAAATTCTTCAAATCTTTGTGGACACCAACTGGATAGCCTGCAATTTAACTCAATTTTGACATTGTCTTCCTGGAAATAGCATCAGATCCTACAGATTAAGGGTTCTCTCCCACAGGACTTCCCCCCACTTCAAGCAACAATCGCAAATCCAGGTTGTCACCTGTGCTTATGACTGAGTGGCTATAAATTGGACATCTCTGCAGCCCCCTCCTTGGATTTAAAGATTTGCTAGAATGGCTTACAGAATTCAGTGAAACACTTTACTTGCAATTACCTGTTTATTATAAAGGACACAACTTGGAAGAGATGTATAGGACAAAGTATGGGGAAGCGATGTGCAGCTCCCATACTGTAGCGAACTCTTACAATTTTGTGTTGTTCAGGCATCCATTTTGAATGCAAGTTGAACTTTCTCATACCAGAAGCAGTGTTTAATCTCCCTTGACACAGTGTACAGTTCTGTGCCTCCTGCCAACTCCCCAGTGTGGCCGATCCAGATATAAGGTTGTGACTTATGTGACCACCTCCCTGTGGGACAGCTACATACAACCTACTTGACTTGCCCCACTAATCCCTACTCCTACTGTGGGGATATGTTGCAGTGATCACCTCTTAGTCACAATGTGACTCCACTGAACTTGTGCCTACTTGCTTTAACCTAACAATTACTGATAGAACTCCCCAAGGGAAACCTGCCTGAGTAATGCCCTGGACCTCAATAAAGGCCTTATCCCACCAGTCCCTTGCTCTCCCACTGCCTCTCACACTCCCCACCCACTGATGAGCACTGTCCCAGACAGCTCCCCACTTTCCATGGGCCCTCTGAAGCATGCTGCTCTCTCCTTTCCAGGACCTGGAGGCAAGAAACTGCTTCTGTTATTTCTCGTGTTTCATTGAGTTGCCTCCTCTGTATCTCATCTGACCAGGCACCCTAACCTAGCTTCTTTCCTAATCTGGGCCCTGCTGGAGAATAGCTATCTTGGTAGAAGTAAACTGGATGCAAGTCAAACAAGAGCTACAAGTGTATCTGCTGGCATAAAGAAGTTTCCTGGTCATCAATCAGATACTTAGGCATTGGTCTGCAAGGAAAAAGATGGAATGTGTGAAAGACACACTGTAAACATCCATGACCAAATCCCTGATGCCCAGCCACTAATGAGAGAGACCTCAAAACCAAATGAGAAAAAAATAAAACCGCAATACATGCTCCCTCCCAGCACCTTTCCATGTTCAGCAACACAGAAAACTCTCTAAACCCTGTGCTTTGGGTTTTTATGGCGGCTTCATTATCTAAGCATGCTCGGTTAAATCATTGGCCACTGGTGATCAACTCAGCCTTCAGTCCCTGTCTCCCTGCAGGTTGAGGGGTGGGACTGAAGAGTTCCGACCTTCTAATCACTAGGTTATTATCTTCTGACAAACATCACCCGTCCAGGAGTTCCCAGCTACAAGTCATCTCTTTAACTACAGAAAGACACATATCACTTCAAAAAGTACAAAGATTTGAGGAGCACTGTGCCAGGAAACAGTAGCAGAGACCAATACCTATTTTTTGTCATGTCACAGAGGTTATTGGGTAAAGTACTCAAGGTAGAGTGCTTAAAGGTGTTTTGCCTTTAGGAACAGGGCAAATTAGCTTTAGGCTAAAGTTGCTGCTCTCCCCTAACAAAGCTTAAAAGCAAAAACCTGAAAGAATCAAATTGTTTTCAAGTAACTGTACCAAAACAAAGTTCAAGAGTATTTATAGGAACATAAAAATATCTAGCGCTCAGAGATAAAGTATATAATGTCTGACATCCAACCCCAAATCACCAGACTATCTACAATAAATTCATTTTAAAAATGTATTAGAGCATACAAAGATATACTATGTTAATAATAATCAAAATAAAGCTGGAGTTGCTATATTATCAAAGATTGCAGAGAAATGACTATTCCTAGGTTTACAGAGTGCCATTTTACAATGAGAAGAGGATAATCCTATATATTTTTGCATATAACAACAGAGCTTCAAAATAGATGACACAAAAACTGATGGAACTTCAAGTAAAAATAAACAACTCTGTAATTAGAAATTTTAACTCCTTTGTCTTGATAGGACATGTAGACAGAAAATCAGTATGGTCGAAGGCTTGAACAATAGTATCAACCAACTTGATTTAAGTGAATACCCATTCTTTTCTAGTGTACATGAAATCAAGATAAATCATATTCTGAGCCTTAAAACAAATATCCATAAATTTAAAAAGATTCATATCATACAAGGGCATTAAATTAAAAATACAGAACCGAAGGATATTTGAAAGTCCCCAACATATGGAAACTAATTAGCATACTTATCAATGACCCAAGGAGTCAAAGAGAAATAAAAATGGAAATTATTAACTAATTAGCATACTTCTCAATGACTCAAGGAGTCAAAGAGAAATAAAAATGGAAATTAAAGGTATTTTTGAATTGAAAATGAAAACAGTATATCTAAATTCGTGGAAGTGGTTAAAACAGTATTTAGAGAGAGATTTATAATATAGCATCTATATAAAAAGAAAGGTCTCAATTCAATGATTTCGGCCTTCACCGTAAAAAAATAGAAAAAGTAACAAATGAAATTCAAAGTAGAAGAAAGGAAATAAACAGAATGGAAATCAGTGGGGGAAAAAACACAAAAACTATAGGAAAAATAAATGAAACTAAAGCTAGTTTTTTGAGATCAATAAAATTGATAAAACCATAGCCAGACTGATGATGGAGGAGAAGTCACAAAATTACCAATGTCAGGAGTAAGAGAGGTGGCATTACTACAGATGCTACAGACATTAAAAGGATAATAAGGAAATATTTTGGCCAACTTTAAGAATTGGATAACATAGAGGAAACAAATTCCTTCAAAGCCACAAACTACTAAAGCTCATCTAAGAAATACTGAACCTGAAGAGCTCTATTTGAGTTTCTTGTTAAAAACTTTTAACAAAGTTAACTACAGACCTAAATGGCTTCACTGAAAATTTTAAAAAGAGAAACGAGGCAATTTTGGAGTGGGGTGGAGGAGTGATGTTCTATCTTCATTACTTTGACTATAATAATGTTTTTAATGGGTATACATATCAATTAAATTGTGCATCGTGAATGTGTAGATACTCTATTGTAATTCAGAATATGCCTTAATAAAACCATTAAAAAGTCACCAGAAATTACATCTTGTGAAACTGTTTATAGTTATGCTAAAAAATTTTAGGTCATCACTTAAAAATACAAGAAAACACTAAGTGTTTTTGAAGTTATGTGTTTCAAAACAGCAAGAATGTTTGAAAACCACAGCCTTAGACCCATCCCCAGCAGCTAGATTGCCTCTCCCCACCCCTTCCCTCCTCTCCTAATAGATATTCTGGAACAGCTGCTTCCTCTATCATGGTTTGACATCTTTTGTTTTGGAGAATCAATCTGTATCACACCAGGTTTCATAAATAGTCTTCTCATAACAAATGATAGTATTATAAGGTGTATAAATACCCCACATCCATAATAGTTCACCTTGTGCCTTCTACTTTTGCCTCCTTTTCTATTATAATAATGATCATAGATTTTATATACATATATATGAACACCTAATAACTGCCACAGGTTGGGTAACTGGATTGGCAACACTTACCAGCTGGTCTGGGTTTATGGCAGTTCCACTACTCAGCTAATGCATCCTGAAGGCTCTTGGACAATGAAAACCTCACCAAAGAGCCTGCTGCTCCCCAGCATTTACTATTCAAATATTTCTTTCAAAACAAAGGATTTTTCAACATTTAGCACAACAGAAAACACATATGCTTACTGGAGGCAACTTACAAGAAGAGAAAAGCCATCTTCATTTTAAAATTCCCCAGACTGTATCTGTGCTGATAGGGAAAATTTTCTCCCAAGGAGCATTTTAAATGCAACTTAGGTTGGGTTTAGCCTTACATAATTAATGTTCATAATAGCATATGTGTATGTTTGGTTTTATTTTCATGGTCAATTTCATAAGGTATGAAATAGTTCTTTAGGAATGAAGTTCTCATTTATAATAATATAATATACCTATAGAACAGTAGTTAAAGTCTGGACTTCCAACTGTTAGCCTAGAACCAAATTTGTATGATTGATTCTGTCCTAAAGGAGATTCTATGTAAGCTCTAGAGGAACTTCACTGTGCCTCAGCTTGCATGTCAATAAAAAAATAAAATTAGGTTAAATAAATTCCAGTATTTCCTTTCAAACCATTATGCTAAACCTAATCATTTTCTAGATTAATGCCTCTGTGTTTTGAGGTTTCTCTCTCTTCACATTTCAGTTCTCATTCTCTTTCTCTGTATTTGCTCTTAACTGTGTTTCCCCTACTCACTTCTGCTACATCTTACAAGTACCCCCCTGAATGCACTGGCTGTCTTCCTCATGTTCACTCCTTTCATGATCCCTACAAATAGCTGGTTAAGTTTTTTTTTTTTTTTTTTTTGGAGACTAGAGTCTCATTCCATTGCCCTTGGTAGAGTGCCGTGGTGTCACAGCTCACAGCAACCTCAAACTCTTGGGCTCAAGTGATTCTCTTGCCTCAGCCTCCTTAGTAGCTGGGACTGCAACAACACCCACCTATTTTTAGAGGTGAGGTCTCAGTTTTGCTCAGGCTGGTCTCAAACCTATGAGCTCAGGCAATCCACCCACCTCAGCCTCCCAGAATGCTATGATTACAGGCATGACCCACCACACCAGGCCAGAACTGAGTAAGTTTTTTAATTTTTTTATGTTAATGACACCATTTCTGACTACTGATATCACTGCTTTTATCCTGTTGAAATAAACACACCATGCCTCCTCACATTCTAGCATAATTCACAAAGAAACTGTACATTACAGATCATTAAAATCACTAGCAATGTCACTAACACTATTCACAAATACAAGTCAGTGACATGAGATTTGTTACAAAGCTATGTTAATCAAGACAATATGATACTGGCACAAAGATAGACAAATCAATAGAACAGAATAGACATATGTCTGTACTTACGTGGCCAATACTTTTAATAAATACTCAAAGGCAGAGAAAGGATAGGTTTTTAACAGATGGTACAGGAACACTTGAATATCTACAAGCAAAACTTCAAACCTCATTCCATACTTCATATTATGTACAAAAATTAATTCAAAATGGATCATAGACCTAAATGTAGAGCCTCAAACTATTAAATTTCCAAAAATAGGACAAAACCTTTGTGACTTGGGTTAGGCAATGATTTCCTAGATCTAACATTGAAAATATCCTTCAAAGAAAAAAAAAATCAGTAAACTGAACTTCATCAAAATTAAGAATGCCTTTTCTTTGAAAGACACTGTTAAAAAAAAATGAAAAGCACCCAAAAACTAGGAGAAAATATTTGCAAATCATATACCTGAAAAAGGACTTGTATCTGGAATATATATATTCCAAAACTTAAGAAAGCAATCAATCCACTGAAAAATGAACAATAGATTTGAACAGATACTATAGCAAAGGAAAAATATGGTTGGGAAATAAACACATGAAAAGAAGCTCAGCATCATTAGTCATTAGGGAAATGGAAATTAAAGCCACAGTGAGATAACACATCTATTAGAATAGCTGAAAATTTCAGAGTGATCATGCCAACTGTTTGCCAAGATGTAGGGCATCTGAAACTCATACATCTACAGATGGGGAAATGTACACTAGCACAACTATTTTAGAAACACAGTCTGGCAATTTCTTAAAAAGTCAGACACACACCTATTGTGATACTCAGTTATTCTGCATCTAAGTATTTACCTAAAAGGAATGAAAGCATATCTTTATATAAAGACTTGCACATAACTGGAAAAAATCCATATGTTTATCAACAGGTGAATGAATGGATAAACGAATTGTGGTATATCCATACAATGGACTAGCTGCTCAACAATAAAAGAAAATAAACTATTAATACCATATATATGCCCCGCATGGATGAATCTCTTATTCAGGCCCAGTTACATAATTTGTGAAGCCCGGTGCAAAATGAAAATATTGGTCCATATAAACTATTACAATAAGTTCAAAACAAGGACGGCAGAGCATTCAACCAAGCATAGAGCCTTTCTAAGCATGGGGCTCTGTGGGAGTAAATAGGTCACATGCCCATGAAGCTGGACTGACTCAAAGTCACTACCCCAAGTGAACACAAAGAGTACATAATGTGTAATTCTATTTATATAGAATATAAATATTTCTTGAAAGTGCAAATCACTCTGTAGTGACAGAAAACAGATGAGTGGTTGCCTGGAGATTACAAAAGGGCATGAAGCCACTTTGTGAGGTGATGGATGTGTTCACCATCTTGATTGTGGTGAAGGTTTCAGAGGACATGTTTGTCAAAACTTACTAATAAAATGTGGCATTTACTGTATGTCACACCACAACAAAGCTGCTCACAATTACAAAACATTAATGGGCATTTGAAAAGTATGTTTCAAAATATAGTTCATGATCTCTGATATGCATTTCTTCATAAAATATATATAAGTAAGGTAAATAAAAGCAGAAAACAATATATAATTAAATGCTAAACTCAATGTCACATTATCAGGACAAACTGTTGGAGCTAGAGGAGACTAATGCAATATGAATTGAAGTGCTCAGGGAAAAACACTTTAAAGAATTGGTATTGAATGCAGCCCAAAGAGTGAGTGGGATTTATACAAGCAAGAAAGAAGGGAAATCAAACGTTTGGGGAGGGTGAACAGAGTGAAGATTTGTATTAAAGTCTGTCCTGGTCAGTTTATGGATAATGAACAGATCAGGGGATATTTTCTAAACAACTCTTTTTATTTTCTTAAGAGACAGGGTCTTGCTCCATCACCCAGACTGAAGTGCAGTGGTCTGATCAGAGCTCACTGGGCGCAAGCCTGGATCAGAGGATTTTGATGACGTGTACTAGGAGATAATGTTCCATTGGGACCCCAGGGCTCAGGTTATAATAAAGAGCTATGAATGCTTTTATGCTAAAGGTAAGAGCTAATCCTTACACTGGCAAATTAATGATGTTTTGAGAAGTCAAACTTGTTCATAAAATGCTATCCCGAATTCTTTTTGCTCTCAGAATATCTTACTCTCAGTGAGACTACCTACCTCAAGTTTCATTTTCCCACCTCCAAATATGTCTTCGTTTTCTTTTCTTTCCTATCTGAGAAAGAAGGTTGTTTTCTCTTTTTGAAACCTAATCTCTCCTCTGTCTTCTTCCTGCCATACCTACTATCAGAGGGATCTTGCTTCATAAAATAGCATATCTCAAATAGGTAATCAATCTTCCTGTCTTTATGGCACCTTCAGCAAATAAACAACAACAAATAAAAACATTGTAACAATAAGGGACGTTTTGTGTCAGATTCATTGTTTTAAAGGAATAATTGGAACCATTAAGTGTGAATAATTGGAACCATTAACTGTAAAATACAGACCCACCTTACCACAATTATTGGGTTTTATGTTAAACAT
>CAUYPK010106406.1:0-23629 GCA_963574355.1 Loris lydekkerianus
TGGCCCACATCACAAAATCTCAAAACTGCAGATGCTGGCGTGGATGTGGAGAGAAGGGAACACTTTTACACTGCTGGTGGGACTGCAAACTAGTGCAACCTTTTTGGAAGGAAGTATGGAGAAACCTCAAAGCACTCAAGCCAGACCTCCCATTTGATCCTGCAATCCCACTACTGGGCATCTACCCAGAAGGTACCCTTTTGTCATAAGGACACTTGTACTAGACTGTTTATTGCCCCTCAATTTACAATCGCCAAAATGAGGAAACGGCCTAAATGCCCACCAACCCAGGAATGGATTAACAAGCTGTGGTATATTTATACCATGGAATACTATTCAGCCATTAAAAAAAATGGAGACTTTACATCCTTTGTATTAACCTGGATGGAAGTGGAAGACATTATTCTTAGTAAAGCATCACAAGAATGGAGAAGCATGAATCCTGTGCACTCAATTTTGATATGAGGACAATTAATGACAATTAAGGTCACAGTGGGGGGTGGCGGAAGGGGAGAGCAGAGAGAGAAAGATGGAGGGAGGGGAAAAAAAAAAAAAAAGAGAGAACTATGAAACTCTAAGAAAAGAAATTGCTGAAGACATCCACAAATGGAAAAACATACCAGGCTCATGGCTGGGAAGGATCAACATTGTTAAAATGCCCATACTAACCAAAGTAATCTACAGATTTAATACAATCCCTAGTAAAGCACCATTGTCATACTTTAAACAGCTTGAAAAAATAGTGCTTCATTTTATATGGAATCATAAAAAACCTCAAATAGCCAATACATTACTCAGAAATAAAAACAAATCAGGAAGTATCATGTTACCAGACTTGAGGCTATGCTATAAATCTATAGTGATCAAAACAGAATGGTACTGGCACAAAAAACAGAGAGATAGATTTATGGAACAGAATAAGGAACCAAGAGACGAAACCAGCTACTTATCATTATTTGATCTTTGACAAGTCTATCAAAAATACTCAGTGGGGGAAAGACTCCTTATTTAACAAATGGTGCTGGGTGAACTGCCTGGTAACTGTAGAAGACTGAAACTAGACCCCTACCTTTCACCATTAACAGAAATGGATTCTCACTGGATAAAAGATTTAAACTTAAGACATGAAACTATAAAAATACTAGAAGAGAGTGCAGGGAAAACACTTTAAGAAATCAGCCTGGCAGAATATTTTACAAGGAGGACACTCCCCCCTCCAAGCAATTGAAGCCACACCAAAAATATATTACTGGGATCTGATCAAACTAAAAAGCTTCTGCACAGCCAAGAGCATAGTAAGTAAAGCAAACAGACAACCCTCAGAATGGGAAAAGATTTTTGCAGGTTATGCTTCTGACAAAGACCTGATAACTAGAATCCACAAAGAACTCAAACTAATCAATAATAAAAGAACAAATAACCCCATTTCTGTGTGGGCAGGAGACATGAACAGAAACTTCTCTGAGGAAAACAGGTGCATGGCCTACAAACACATGAAAAAATGCAGACTTAATCATCATCCTTAATCATCAGAGAAATGCAAATCAAAACCATTTCACGATATCACCTAACTCCAATAAGATTAGCCCACATCACACAATCCCACAACTATAGATGTTGGTGTGGATGTAGAGAGAAGGGAACACTTCTACACTGCTGGTGGAAATGCAAGCTAATACGACCTTTTTTGGAAAGAAGTTTGAAGACTACTCAAGGAACTAAAAGTAGACCTACTGTTTGATCCTACAATTCCTCTATTAGGTATATACTCAGATGATCAAAAATTATTCTACAACAAAGACATTTGCACCAGAATGTTTATTGCATCTCAATTCCTAATTGCCAAGACATGGAAACAGCCCAAGCACCCATCGACCCATGAACGTATTGACAAATTGTGGTATATGTATACTATAGAATACTATCCAATCATAAAAAAGATGGAGACTTCACATCTTTTATGTTTACCTGGATGGAGCTGGAACATATTCTTCTTAGTAAAGTATCTCAAGAATGGAAAAGAAAGTATCCAATGTACTCGATAGTACTATGAAATCAATATATAAGCACCTACATTCATACGAATGGTAAATCATAACTATAGTCCAGAAAGTAGAAGGGAAGAGAAGAGAGAGCGGAGGGGAAAGGGGAGGGAGAACAAGGTGGGGTATTTGGGGGGAACCTCACCTAATGTGCATGATGCAATGGTATATTTCAAAACCACTAAGAAAAGAGTAGAATTGTGATGGATGTGTTACTTAGTTCAACGTAAGCATTTCACATTATATATCAAATCAGTACACTGAACCCCATAAATGCATCAATGTACAAAGTTATAATTTATTAAAAAATGGGTAAAAGATAAAATTAAAAGAAATTTTTGAAAAAGAAAATACAACTTATCAAAATTTATGGGATGTAGCAATATTATACTAACAGAAGTGTATATGGCAATAAATACTTACATTAAAAAAGAAAGATCTCACCAGAAGCAGTGGCTCATGCCTATAATCCTACCACTCAGGGAGGTCAAGGTGGGTGGATTGCTTGAGCTCAGGCGTTCGAGACCAGCCTGAGCAAGAGCAAGACTTTGTCTTTACTAAAACAACAAACAAACAAACAAACTACCCAGCCATTATAGCCATTGTGGCAGGTGCCTGTAGTCCCAGCTACTTGGGAGGCTGAGGCAAAGGGATCTCTTGAACCCAAAAGTTTGAGATTGCTGTGAGCTATGACACTACAGCACTCTACCTAGGATGATAGAGTGAGACTTTGTTTCAAGAAAAAAAAAGAAAGATCTCAATTAAACAACCTAACTTTACAATTCAAGGAAAGGTGACTTTAAATTTTGCTAAACCAAAGTTGGCAGAAAAATAATGAAGATTGGAGCAAAAAATAAAATAGAGAATAGAAAAATATTAGGAAAAAATCAAGAAAAGAGTTGGATTTTTTAAAATATAAAAATGACTAACTTTTAGCTAGACTAAGAAAAAAAGAGAGAAGACTCAAATAAAATATGAAAATGGAGACATTGCAACAGTATAGAAATTTGTAAAGATCATAAGGGACTACTGTGAATAATTATATACCAACAAATTGAATAAGCTACAAGAAATGGATAAGTTCCTAGAAACATAAACCCAACCAAGACTGAAACAAGAGGAAACAGAAAGCCTGAGCAGACCAATAACAAGGAGATTGAATCAGTAATCAAAAGCTTTCCAAGAAAGAAAAGCCCATGACCTATAGCTTCAGAGATGAATTAGACCAAACATTCACAGAACACTTAATATGAATTGTTCTAAACTCTTCCAGAAAGCAGAAGAAGAAAAACTTATAAACTCATGAGGCCAGTATCATTCAGAGTCCAAAGGCAAACAATGACAACACAAGAAACTACAAGGCCAGTGTTCCTGATGAATACAGATGCAAATATCCTCAAGAAGTGCAAGCAAAAAAGATCTCAATAAGCACATTAAAAGGATCATATACAATTGCCAAGTGGGAGCAATTTATCCCTAAGAAAGGAAGGTTAAACATACCAAAATGAATCAATGTGATACACACACTAACGGAATTAAAGAAGAAAAAACATGATAATTAGACATCCTTTCAGGTTAAAAAGCTTTTAATAAAAATGATATAGAGGAAACCTGTCTGAACATAATAAAGGCAATATATCAAAAACCAACAGCTATCATCATAATCAATGGGGAAAAACTGAAAGCTTCTAGGATATGGAGGAGTGCAAGGATGCCCACTCCTGCCACTGCCACTGAGCACTAGAAGTCCCAGACAGAGCAATCGGGCTAGGGAAAAGAAAAAAAAAAAAAAAAGCCATCCAAATTAGAAGGGAAGGGGTGGCGCCTGTGGGTCAAAGGAGTAGGGCGCCAGTCCCATATACCAGAGGTAGTGGGTTCAAACCTGGCCCCGGACAAAAACTCGAATTAGAAGGGAAGAAGCAAAATCTCTATATATAGATGAAATGATCATATATGTAGAAAACCCCAAAATTATACACACACTTTGGTAGAACTCAAAATGAATCCAGTAAAGTCATAGGCTACAAAATTAACATATAAAATTGGTGGATTTTCTATACACTAACAATGAGCCATCCAAAAGAAGAATTAACAACATAATCCTACTTATATTAGCAACAAAAGTAATGCTACTTGGTAGTAGCAAAGTTACTTAGAAACCACCTTAAAAAGACATAAAACTTATACTCTGAAACTTATAAAACTCTGCTGAAGGAAATTTAAAGACATAAACAAATGCAAATATAGCCCGTGTTCACAGACTAGAAGACTGATTATTGTCAAAATGTCCATACTACACAAAGCAATCTACACAGTCAATGCACTACACAAAGCAATCTACACAGTCAAGGCAATCCTTATTAAAATTCCAATAAATTTTTTTTACATAGAACAATCCTAAAATGCATAGGGAACCACAAAAGATCCAGAATAACCAAAGCAATCTTAAGCAAGAAGAATAAGGCCAGAGATATCACACTTCATAACCTGGAATTATACCACAAAACAGTAATAATCAAAATAGTATGATATTGGCATAAAACCAGAGATACAGATCAATAAAGTAGAATTGAGAACCCAGAAATAAATCCATCCATGCACAGTCAAATGATCTTCAACCAGGGTGCCAAGAACATGTGATGGGAAAGGACACCTCTTCAACAATTGGTGATGGAAATGGGGTCTGCTCGGGCAGAGGAATGCACATGGATGCCTCCCACACAACAGCCACAGAAAATCAACTCCAGGAGATTAAAGACTTAGACATAAGATCGGAAGAAAACTCCTAGAAGAAATCAAAAAGGAAAACCTCCTTGACATTGGCCTTGGAAATAATTTTTCTGGTCAACACCAAAAGCAAATCAGTAAAAGCAAAAGCAGACAAGTAGAGAGTACATCAAATAAAAACCTTCTGCAAAGCTAAAAAATGACTGACAGAATGAAAAAGCAACCTATGGAATGGGGCAAATATTTGAAAACCATATGCCTTATAAGGGGTTAATATCTAAAATAAATAATATAAAAATATATTCATACAACTCGAAACCAAAAGTAAAAATAACCAAAATTAAAAATCAGCCAAGAACCAGAATAAACACTTCTCAAAAGAAGACATACGAATGGCCGACAGGTATACACCCATACCTCCTTTTATTGTGCTTAAGATAATGAGTTCTTTAAACTTGAAAGTTTGTGGCAACCCTGCCATAAGCAAGTCTGTTGGCACCTTCTTCCATGTCTTTGTGTCATATTTTGGTAATTTTTGCAATCTTACAAACTTTTTCATCATTATGTATCTCTCATGGTGATCTGTGATGAGTTTGATTTTACTACTGTAATTGTTTTGAGGAACCACAAACGGCAGCTATACAAAGTTAACTCAATCAATAAATGTGTATGTCCCGACCTGACCCATCAGCTGTTCTAGCACGTCTCCCCCCTCCGACCTTCCCCTTCCCTGTGACACAACAATAGTAAAATTAGGGTAATTAATAATCCTACAGTGACTTTTAAGTGTTCCAATGAAACAGAGTCAGTCATGTGTCTCTTATTTCAAATCAAAAGCTAGAAATGACTGAGCCTAGTAAGGGAGGCGTGTTGCCAGCTAAACAGAGCAAAAGAAGGCAGGCCTCTTGTGTCAGTCAGCAAAGTTGTTAAGTCAAAGTAAGATAAAATTTCTTAATGAAACTGCCAGTGAACACAGAATGGTAAGAAAGCAACACAAACTGAAATGCAGAGACTGAAAGTGGAAAGGTGGCAGCAGGGGCTGGGGGTGAGTGAGGGGAGTCCTTATAAAGTGTACAGAGTTCCAGTTTTGTAAGATGTGAGTTCTGGAGAATGGTTCCACAACAACGTAAATGTAATTAACACTATTCACCTATACCCTTAAAAATGGTGAAGACAGGACATTTTAAATGATGTGCATGTTATTAATTTCTTTTTAAATTTCTCTCTTGGTGTTGGCCACCCACATCAAATTTGGGCCAGGACTTGGCATCTGGCTTCCCCAGACTGTGGGACAGGTTGGGAAGGACGCTCAGCTAGACAGCGGGGTGGCGCAGGTGGCCCACTGGAGAGCAAAGCCTAGAGGGCCACTCCCGGGTCACCTTAGCCTTCCTTGACTTCAAAGCCTTCATAACCTGGACCAAATTCAACACTAAACATATTATTTTATATTTTATATTTCTCACAAATATGAGTCTCACTTATATTGGGAATCTAAAATAGTGAAACTCATAGAAACAAAGAGTGATAACTGCCAGAGACTAAGGGGAAGGGGAAAGGAGGTGATGTTGGGTAAAGTGTACAAAGTTTCAGTTACCTAAGATGGTAACTTCTGCAGCATAGTGTGGTAACATAGTTAACAATACCATACTGTATGTTTGTAATATGCTAAGAGGGTCAGTCCTAGATCTTTTCACCATACACACACAAACACACACATAGTAGTAACTGAACAGAGTTAACAGATATGTTATTTAGCTTGATTGTGGTGATCATTTCACAATGTATATCAAGACATCAAATTGTGTATCTTAAATATATATAAGTGTTATATGTCAATGATTTGTCAATAAACCTATTTTAAAACATACACACACACAGCAGCTCCCACCTATAATCCTTCATTTAGCACTCTGGGAGGTTAAGGCAAAAGGACTGCATGAAGCCAGGTGTTTGAGACCAGCATGAATAAGAGCAAGATTCCATCTCAACAAAACAAAATTTACCTGGTTGTGATGGCTCATGCCTACAGCCCCAGCTACTTAGGAGGATTGCTAGAACCGAGGATTCTGGAGTTGCAGAGAGCGAGGATGACGCCACTGCACTCTACCATAGGCAACAGAGCAAGAACTTGCCTATAAATAAGTAAATAAATAAAGGATGGCAGGGAAGAAATGGAAGTATATTGCTGTAAGGTTCTCATACTAAGCAGTACAATATCCCTTAAAGGTAGACCGTGATAAACGATACTACAAACCTAACCGTACCATCTAAAGTAACTATTGGGATTGCCCAATAAAGAGTTATCACAAAACATCTACTTAGAATCCACTTCATGAACACACTTCTACAACAGAATGTTAAAATAAAATCATACACTCAGCTCTCTGGTCTTCCTGTTACACAGCCCTGACTCTTTCCCCCTTTTTAAAAAGAAAATAAGCAGGGAGAAGTAATGTGACATATCTTAACAAGATGATCCTAAGTCTTCCTGTTAGGTATTAATGCAAGAAGGGAGAGGCATCTCCATAACGCTCGAGTCTCTGGTTTGGCCTATTGGGTAGAAAGTGTTCCAGAGACTACAGGGAATTATGGGGGGTGTGGGAAAGAAAGGGTTCTGTTAGGGAAACAGCAGTGTGAGACGGTGGCAGGACACGCACACGCAGCCCAGAGCTGGCCGCTGTCTGTAATTTCTAGTGTAGGGTGGAGAAGGACTGGAGGTTTGGATGTGAGGCAAGTTAACCAGATGGTAGGTAGTTGGGAAGCAGTAAAAGAGACGAAGGAATGGCCAGAAAAGGAGGAGTATAAAATAAGGAAGCAGGGACCAGAAATGAAGGAAGAAGAAACAAGGGGGATGGGGCGGGATGGCAAACAGTAAATGCCACAGAGCAATTAAGGTATCATAAAAACAGTCCATCAGACTGGGCCCATAAGAGGTCACGGACAGCCTGTACAGAAAGAGGAAAAGAAGACTTTTGGTCTGAAATTCATTAATGATTTCAAAACCTTTTCTTTTTGTAATTCCTACTGGGCAGCACACCAAGTCAGAGTCATAAGAAGGAACAAGAATGCTAACATAAGAATTAGAAACAAAGAAACACATTAATGTACACAGTTGTGATTTAATAACAAAATTAAGAAGAAAAAAAAGAATTAGAAACAAAGTAACACTCAGGTGAGTATTTAAATTTAAAAGTTTCCTACAGTATCAGATTTGAAAAACGAAGAAACCGAAGAGGTTTCTGGAAACTTGGAAGATACTGGGATTAAAAGTGGTAGTCACAAGCAACTTTAGCCTGATCTCTAGTTTTAATATTCTTTATAAGGATAATTTACTCGTGCATTTACTTATATAATTAAACATTAAGTTGAAAACAGCCCTACAAATGAGATAATCTGTTCACCCATCCCAGAGCTGGCCACGCATGTGCACCACAAGGAACCCTCAGCTGTGCCAGCAGCCTTTATTCTTAGCACAAACTATATACCTCTACTGCCACGTCTAGTTTTAATTGCACCATTTTAACTGTAACTTTTTTTTTTTTGCAGTTTTTGGCCAGGACTGGGTTTGAACCCGCTACCTCCAGCATATGGGGCCGGCGCGCTACTCCTTTTGAGCCACAGGCGCCACCCATTAACTGTAACATTTTAAAAATTACTTCTTAAAGCTCCTTCCAACTAAAGGATTCTAACTGGAATTATGTGCACATGAAAATTACTTTGTAACAAACTAAATTTAAGGCACTTGTATATCATCAGATGGCTAAGTTTATAGATACAAGCAAGGCTACATTTTCTGAGACAGGATCATACACCTTAAAACAAGTGCAGCACCAGGAAAACACAGCGACAGACCCTGGGAATGTGAGTTTTTAATGTTATTACTACTTGCTCTCTTCACTACTTAGACAGTTTAACAAAGAACACTTTTAAGAATTCTTTATTCTTAAAAATCCTAAGTAGATAATACAAATTTATCATTCAGATATATAAGAACATTGGCAACCAACCAAAAGTTAATTAGTAACACTCATTTATTATTTTCTGTAATATATCTGAACATAATTAAGTCATACACAGTTTTTTGGTGAGCAATTTTCAACATGAGCTTAGAAATTTTTTTATCAATGTCACAATTAGGAACATATACGATGTGTGCTTCTATTTCACATCTGTCATTGCTAAGCATCCGTGAAAGCGTCATTTATTTCTATTTCACAATGAGAACCAGAGAGGGAAAGACGAGGGTAAAGGTTAATTGTATATTTATAGAACCCTAAATAAAGACCTCTCCAAAAAAGACTAGTTTTTAAACTAAGACCCTTCATCAAGGAACAAAAGAGAAAAAAGAATCTACTTTATCTCCTACAAGATGATAGACTATATGGGATCAGGATGAGAAATGTGTGGGAATAGTGGAAATAAATTCAGACTGATTTAAAAGGGCAAGTGTTTTTGTTTCACAATCATAAGTATATACATATACACATACATACATGTATGCTTTTTAATAGGCATTTAGGCTTTACATAACTTGTAAGTCACAGAAAGAACTTCTAGGATGAAAAAAATGGCATAAATATAATTTTAAACTAGAAATTAATAAAAGTATTTCAAAGACGATTGTTTATACAAAGAAAAATTTTTCCTGTTGGTTAAAGGCAATTTCAAATAATAACACAAAAAATGTCAACCTCTCAGCTGTTTCTTGATTAAGCACAACAAAAAACATTTCAGTAATCATTCAAAATCTGCTTTTACAAAATTCACTGAAACGGTTACAACACTTTACAACAAAGAAGTTTGGGCATCTATACATCATTTGATCCTGTTCTATTTTCACTTTGTTTACAAGTGTCTCCTCTAATCACTCTGAGAGAGTATTAAACTACACAGTAAATTATTGCCTAAAAATATGAACATCAACTCCCCCCAAGTTGTAGATTCTACAAAACATAATCTATATAGGCAGCAAAACAATGTTTTGAAAATTATGTCCACTGGCGTGGCATTGCTTGTAAAGGGTTTTAAAGGATTCTAAGAAAAAAAATTAAGTACAGACAATAAAACTATCATCTATATTACTTATATTAGACCAAAAATACGTGGTCAAAATTTTCCTCACAACTTACTTCTGTGTGGCAAGTAATATGCTTATAAAATCTAAATAGTGGTGATTTTTCATTTAGTACAATGTTTTCCACATTCCAACGTAACCAGCTATTTAAAAGGAATTCTTTAATAAACGTGTCACATCACACAATGCGCTTAACCTAAAGCCTGGGATGAATCAACAGTAGGAGTTGGCACGTTTTTAAAAGGAAAAAACCCATAGAATACTTACATTTTTAAAAATAAAATACCACCAAATGAATTATTTTATACTAGAATCGATGTTATTTTCTATCTACAGTTAAAATTATATTCTTTCCTAATTTACAGTTAAAATTATATTCTTTTTCAATTTTTCAACAAAATTGTTGAAATAAGAGAAAAACTGCACATATGAGGGCAAATTATGACTTTCCCTGTTACTGTATTTCTCATTTCACCACAGGTGACAGGAGGCTGCCGGCTGGATTCACAGGAGCAGGTCAGGCTCTCGTTGTGAGCAGCAAGGAGAAAGAGTGAAAAATGTCACAGCTTGGAATTTGGTTGTTAAATACAACCTCTATTCTAGTCTCATAAGCTTTTCAGCTAGTAAATCAAAATCCTGTTATACACTAAGATAATATTCATGACAATTCTCTATATTTTATCTTCTTAAAATCAAAGACTCAATTCTAAAGGGTTAATAGAGGAATTACAAAGTAACTCTCCAGTTTGCATTTCCCATAATACTAAAATAAAGCTTTTTCTTGTAGTCCAGAAATTTGCTTTTTTTATACTGTGAAAAGCCTCTATGAATCTGTTTAACGTATTTATTTCTTTTCATCTATTCAGTGCCACTGGGCATAACACGTAATGCAGTGCGTGTTGATACTCTGCAAAGCGCCACATGACTCACTGTACCCTAATGCACTCCATTAATCCTGTTTGGACAGCTGGGACCAGGAATTTGTTAGCTGCATGCTAATTGTTCCATCTTTCTTTTTTTTCTTTTTATTTATCTCTATGGCAAACTACTCTGGAATTTAATTTGTAGGTGTTCAAAAAGTAAATTTTACCATTAATTTGTTTTCTTTGTATTAAAACTATATTCAGCATATAATTTTCTTCTATAAAATCAGTATATATTAGTCATTACCAATTAATCTTAAATCACAGATACATTGAGTTTCATAATGTTAAAAACGTGGGATCACAAATTATTTGATAGACCATCAAAATATAAATAATATTTAGCTTTAAAACAGATTATGCGAAGCGCATGTTTTTGTCATTTTCAAGATTCACACATGGTAAGTGGGTGTCAGAATGGTAACAAGTCCTAAAAAGCAAGCACAAGAGAAATAAGGCTATTTACATAAAAGAGCTTTCTTTATATCAGCCTGTGGACATAAGTAAAGCTTTATATCTGCACTTTAACTTCTGTTTCTATTGCACATGAAATTCTTAGTAGGAATTATGAAGATAATTGTAAAGTGTATGTTTTCACGGCATAGCCTGCACCCCTAATGTCTACGCGTCTTGAATAAATAATGGAAGCAATGTGAGAACTGAAACAAAAGCAACTCAAGGTTACTAGCAATTTGTGCTAAAGCTTAAAAATTGAGTTTGTCTAATCATTTGTGGACAACTCAAATCAAAACCTAAGTCTTGAGAATCAGACAGAACTGCTCAGTGGGCATCTCTGTCTGAGGACGCGGTCTGCAGCAGTATTGTATAAATGGCAAGGAGGCCAAGCGAAGGCTCAGCAGACTGTCAGCAGCTAAGGGAGAATCTGTCTTACTTTTAAGAGATGATCAAAGTTCTCTGTAAGCTGAAATATTAAGAGAACAGCATGAATGAAAGACAGGTTGGTGGAAACCCCAGCACTCGAGGGCGTCCTCTGAGCCAGCGCTCTGGGGTATCACACAGCCGTCTACCATGTGGGGGACACAGAGCAGCTCAAAATAAGTTTACAGAATTTCAATGTTAAACCACACAAATCATAAATTTTAAAAGACACTTTACATAAGAAAAATTGGTTTCACATGTTCAGCATTAAATACTTACATTAGGAGAAATACGTCTTCTCACTGGAGGATTCAAAAGCCTAACTTATGAAAGTAAAAAACAAAAACAAAGTCCATTGTTTGGACAAGGGATGTTTTAAGTGTTTAAAAAATAAATGATCTTTATTTGATAAAAGGAAATATCTTGATATGGACCTACACACAAATAAGTGTAGAAGTAAACTGATGTGGGAAGAAACATTACAGTTCAAATATGATAATCTTTTTGAAAAAGATTATCATCTTTTTGGAAACTAAAGACTAAAAACTATCATCATCTTGGAAACTAAACGTTAGTGGAGTTTAGAAAAGATATCTTTTAAAAATATGGATTTTAAATGAAAGTTTCTCTTTCAAGCTTACCCAGTGTTCTTGACATCACAGGCAGAGCGGAGCTCAAAACCAAGATTGACACACAATTCCCAATGATCTGTTGTAAGAAATCAGGAAGAGTACTGGGTAAACGGCAGGACAGTGGAGCCTCCAACATGCTGGGAAATCACTGCACACTCTGTTAACGTCTCAGCAATACTTACTATTCAACATAGAAATTTAAAAGGACAATAAACTTTTCCTATAAATATTAAAAGTAATACTTGTAAGTTCTAGAAGATCTTTATAATACCAGGCACAAATATAAAGTTACAGAACATTTAAATTACTTTTTATGTAGATAATGCATTTTATATTATATTATTGATTGTGGTTGCCAATTTCAAAAAGATTTTCCTGTCCAGTAAAAAATAATTAACACATTTAATACTTTTAATACTTTTGAATATATCTTTAAAGCCAGGTTATCGCTCAAGATCTCGTACACAGTATATACTTCTAATATGTTTAACTATTATAAGATTAAATTTTAAAAGCTCCAGAAATCCAAAACATCTAATAATTCATTTTCAGTGTATTCCACATTTATTTTTTCATACTAAATAAAAGCAATTGAAAATATTGTTAATGCTTATGATCACTCAGACAAAATACCCCAACTGCTTCCTGACTTTAGCCACAGCAGTACACACGCGTGTGTGTGTGTGTGTGTGTGTGGACAGATACCTGTAGAACAGCTTTACCCTGTAAATAGGCTAAAGATATGGAATACATGATAAAAAGAAAACAAGCCAGCCATTCATAATTATTAGTTATCCTTCTTTGTCAGCCTATAGGAATATTTTACAAAAGACTCAGTTACTATATGAGGCAATAGCCTTTATTATCCTGAAGCCAAAGACATATTGCAGAAAGTCAAATTAACCTCAGGCTACAAAATGTTTCTGAAGAGAACTCTTCCATCTTACTTTAATTATTCAAATTTGAAATACTCTGTCTCTACTACTTGTGGCAACTAAGTTCTTCACATTTCAAACAGGCTCCCTGAAGTACAGTGAGCACAACTGAAGTTACTCATTAGCAAAACGTGTTCTTTAAAGGAAAAAGAGCCCTTTCAGGAGCCTTCTGAGGCCAGTTAACAAGCGCGCAGTTCTAAGCATTTACAAGTGAATGGATGGCACCCAAATTAAACAGAACACATCCTTTTCCCACTCAGCATTTTGAAAATCTACCAGTTTGTGTTTATGTAACTTATAAACAAATACCTATCACTGCAAAGGAACTATTCAGGGCAATTACAAAATAAAACTCCATTTGTTTTGTATTCAGGGCAATTACTAAATAAAACAGTCCATTTGTTTTGGAAGGCAAAAGAGAGCCACAGTCACCTAAGATTCTACCTTACCTTTGTCATAGTTGTGTCATCCTTCTTGGGAGTAAAGTTTCCAAAAAACCGAAGACTATAGAAGCCAACAACGGAGGACACCATAAGATAGCTGTGAGAATCAAGGGGAAAAACTCTCCAAAAGAATGCAAGTCTCCCTACGTTCTCAGAAGTCTCTAGAAAGTCTTAAGGCCCATAGGAAAAATAATACAAAAGCCCACTTTAAATGGTAAAAGAAGAGTAACCTCCTAGACAAGTGTCTTAGTAAATTACCAGTCTCAGAAAAGTAGACTAGACAGAAAACTAGGTAACAGACAGAATGTGCCATTAAAGGATACAAAATCAAAATGATTTCAAGTGCAGCTCCCACAAAACCAAAAGTAGAAAGGGAGGCATTTCCTATTCCAGGTCCCTGGGAAGAGAAACAGTTTTCAGAATTTAACGACATCATTATATTTGGTTTCCCTAAAATTGTTGTCTCATAAATACAAGAACACTGAAATAGGAATGTTTAATACCTGGAAATGACACTAGACTTTCAAAGGCCAAGAAAATATGACGTTAGACTGATTTCATCAACAAATTCAGCCATCATGTTAACAATTTTGAGAAGCTAAAGAAAAAAATCTGATGTATCTCAAATATAATTTAAGTTACTTGGCAAAACGATATGATTATGCTTACTCTTACAAAAAATGGGAGAATTTGCTACTTGAAAAAAAATCCTGAATATTTTTAGGAGGAAAAAAATTCTAATACAACAGTACAACAGGAACAGAATTTAAAACTATCTGAACACTGAAGCAACATTAAAAAGTTACACAATTAAAGTAAGTTAAAATTAAGCTATTATAGAAAATAAATATGTATATCCTGTTTCTTCAGTTGAAAGTTTCCTGGGGAATTCAGAGTTATAAAAGATATACCTGCTGGGTGGCACCTGTGGCTCAAAGGAGTAGGGCATCGGCCCCATGTGCCAGAGATGGCAGGTTCAAACCCAGCCCCGGCCAAAAAAAAAGATATATCTGCTAACTCAGATTTTAAAAGGTAATACTATAAATGTTTTCTTAATCAGCATACCTGTCACAACCTATCTTTACCTAGAACTTAAAAAAAAAAAAAAAAAACAGAAAAATTAACACTTTTATAATGAATACAGTAAGACAGGCAAAAATCATTCCCTACTAAAGTAGGAATAATATTTTTGAAGATTACTAATTAAAAGAACTATCTCATTATGAATTATTATTTTATGGATCAGTTTAAATTACCTCTAATAGAAACATAAGAGATAATTAAGAATGTATAGTCAGGCTAATAAAAAATAACTTTTTGTCAATCTTTTGAAGAAGAAATAAATAATGCTAACAGAAAGTGATGGGGGTTAGGACGGACTACTACAAAAGGTGGCACTCTGGTGTCTGAGAAAGCCTAGGAAGGTCACTCTCTGACCTCTCCCCTTTATCCTCTGAAATAGGCCATCAGACCCTAATAGAAGAAATGCCCTCGCTATGCCTGGAAGAATGAAGCATCCTTGTCTCTGAGACTCTGGGACCAGGAGAACTGCGCAGAAAGGCCTTGCTAGCCTCCGCTGTTCACAAGCATCAGAGCACAGCCCTTCTGTCCAACCAGACTTCCCCATGACTACTCCCTCTATGTAACTTCAGCATAAAAATACACAGGTTCTCCCGGTTATCTGGCTTCATTTCTGAAGTTTCCTGTGACACCTAAACTTATCTAAATAAATCTGTTCTTTGTTATAAGTGCCTCAGCCGTGAATCTCAGCAATGGGTGAGGAAAAAATAGTACTTCTTCTTCCCTTCCCTTGGTCCAGAGCTTATTGACCAAGATGGAAAATACCATACGTTGGAAGTATTCCTTGTCTCAAGAGAACGTGTACAGGCAAAGAAGATGATCTCATTTACTTGCACAGTAACACAGGGAGCTCGTACAACATACAAGTCATTCTCTACTACGCACTGTGGGGGACAGCACAAAAATGTACCACCAGGCTTGGGTCTCACTTTGTTTTGCTTGTATATTAAAATGGGTTAAAGAGTGAATAGGAAGTTAGTCCAGTAAATGACTTACTGCTCTGTCAGTAGGTTTGGGTATAAACAACCAAACAAAAAGACAAAGTTATAGCTGGGGGAAGAGTTTATTCTTGTTTGCTGCTGGAAGGCACATGGAGCACGTTGGCAGGCTGACACTCACGGACAAGAGGCTGTACCCAGATATGACAATGGCAGTAACAGATGGCAGGAGGTCCTGGGAAGGTTGGGGTAGGGTGATCTATATCCGGAATGTGGTTAAAAGAATTAGCCTTTGAAAAAAAAATGGGGTATCTTTCTCTCAGACTGAGAGGAAGGAACTAAGATAGATATTAACTTTTTTCTATGAGAGAAAAAGACCTATCATCTGGTTCAGAGAGAAGTAAGTGACATCAAAGGTCTGAAAGGTCTTAAAGTCACTGCAACAGAGAACAGACAAGCTGCTGAATGAGGAAACACATAATAAAATGCTAAAATTTAAATGCCACCTGAAGTATCCAAAACGTCATAGAAACAGCTAGAAAAATATGTCAAATACCAATATTCAGAGGTAACCACCTTCCACATGGAGAATGTATTCAAGCAGGCTAACTGACGGAATTTCATGAAATCATCAGGTTTTGTTGTTGTTGTTTTTTGTTTGTTTTTTGTTTTTTGAGACAGAGTCTCACTTTGTGGCCCTGGGTAGAGTGCTGCGGTGGCATCACAGCTCACAGCAACCTCTTAACTCTTGGGCTCAAGTGATTATCTTGCCTCAGCCTCCCAAGTAGCTGGGACTACAGGCGCCCACCACAGCACCGGCTATTTTTTGTTTTTTTGTAGTTGTCATTGTTGTTTAGCAGGCCTGGGTCAGGTTCAAACCCGTCAGTACCAGTGTAAGTGGCAGGCGCCTTAACCACTGAATATGGACACTGAGCCAAAATCATCAGTTTTTAAACAAGAGAAAATATAAATCATGAAAAGAACTATGCCTCTCTTTCAGTAATGATACATTTTGGAGCAGTTTCACAAGCTGTGTGACACTTTTGAACTCTTACACTTGAAAATAGGCCCTGATAATCCAAAGTGAAAAAATTAGAAACAAAAATAATAGTTTATAAACACTGTTTGTGAAAGCTATTATATTTGCATAAAAAAATCCGCACAACTTGAAGTATATACATGCAGAAAGGTGAATGTCTCCATTCACTTATTTGAAATGCTAAAGAGTATAATATAATACTTTTACAAAAGAAAGAGATTTTAAAGCATTGTACTTTACCCTTGTTCCCTTTGGCATTGCTGTTTCATCAACCAGTAGGCAAAGAATATTACAAGCCACCAAGAGCACTGAGATGGACTGCAACATAAAGACAGGCTGTGAGCTCTCAGTCACAGAGATTTTTACCAACACACAAATATTAAAATCTAAGTAATCAAATGTATGTTTTAGAACAGAGGGAAAGCAGTCAAGACCAAAGTCCTACATATAATACTAAAGCAATCATATCACATATAAAACTCCTCCAGAAGTTATTATCCTCCAAATTATCATAATTTTAGACCTTGTGACAAAGCTAGTAATATAAATCCTTTTACTAAGAAATCTCCCCAATCGTAAACACACAATTCCACAGACTTGAAAAGTAGTAAAATATTATCAGAACTAATTTCATAAAGAAATGTTCATATTCTATCAGAGTCTGAAGTAAGAGTATCTGCAACATTTTATGTTTTCCTAATTTTCAAATAAAAGGTTGAATTTCCTAATTTCACGAAAAAACAATCTTGAGAATTTTTCTTAATTGTCATTAATTTCCATTTTTGCTCTATTGTTTTTATAAATAAAGGCATAGATGGATTTTAATCCTGCTGATAGAAAACCAGCGGAGTAGAAACCCTTTAGCAGAGAGAGCTGTCACATTCAAATGCTGAAGTAAATAAAACATAATTTCCTTTTACATGTATTTAACTAGGCAAACAAATTCTTACCGTCTCAATAAGGAGAAGAACCATAACAGCAGGATACACCAAATTTCTTTCCCATGCTGAAGCCTTTTTTCGCCTCTCTATTAGAAGGAAAAATAAAATAGATTCCAGTAATTTCCAAAAATTCTCTTCAGATTCACATTTTCATTCCATACATGATCAGTGTGCATTATTTCACCATAAATTTCTTTCTTTTCAAGATTTCTTTCTTGAAAAATGGAAATTTACTTTTAATCTTCCTTCACAAACTATAAAAATCAGAATATTAAAACCTATTTGTTATATTAAATAGCTCAATCCTAGTGATGTTTATATTTCAGCTCTGTAAAGACATCTCAGTGGTTAAGGAAATACATTGTTAGCAAACACTTTACTTTAAAACATCCGATAGCAGTTGGACTCTGGTACCCACAAGGGGTCCTAGAACCATCCTCCACGGACATGGAGGGTGACTGCATTGTATTTCAAACAGAGCTACATACTGATAGAGATATATATTTGAATAAATAAAGTAATATTAATAAAAATCACTTGTATTTTCATATCCTAAAGATAAACACTTTCCATTTCTAAATGCTAGATACAAACTTCTACTTCTGGCTACAACAGACTACCTTACATCACACCAATTCTCATGCTTAGAAATAGTGGAACAGATGTATCAAACTTAATTTAACAACAAAAAAAAATTCCTATGAACCTATCAGAGAGCTACTAAGACAATGAAATCTGAGGGGCTAATATTCTGTGAAGTGAACTGAGGTAAGTCCTCCAATCTGGAAAACCTCTACCAGCAAGGCAGTTTCCAACATATAATTGGCATAAACCCCTGGGGCTGTGAAATCAATGGGTAAAAGGCTACAAGGGTAAAGCAAAGCTTTCAGCAAACTTAGCAGAGCCAGAGACACACACACTGGAGCTTGGGGCTATCGTGGAAGCCAGAATTTGAAAAGCTGTGATCACAGAAAAAATGAAAAGCAAAGAAGTGAGCCCGGCTGCAACTCTGCCTTCCCTTAAGGCACCTGTGGCTGAGAGGCTGGAAAGAACAGAAGAATGCAGCCAGGAGAATGAGAGGCAAAGCAAAGCTTCCGGTTTCTTGCCAGGTTAAAACTATAGTTCATTAAGAAGTAGGGTCACAGTCAAAAACAAAACAACCAGGCTTTCAATTAAGATCAATAAAACACTACACTCTAGGATAATACCAAACTAGAAACAGATCAGGCCTTGTAAAGACCAAAGCACAGTCTTGAATGATTTGAAGCCCACATGGATTAAATTGATAGGTTCCTATTCTAATTGTCTATAAGAAACAAAAGTAAATCCTCTCAAAAAAAAAAAAAAAAAAGGAAAGAAAGAAAATATCATCTAGAGTTTTAATTCTGTACAAGAAATGTTCAGTTTTCAATTAAACATTACAGGAGACAGGACAAAGATGGGGAAAAGACAGTGGAGACAGACCTACAGTTGGTCTCACTGGACTTATCAGAAAGAGGCCATAAAATAAACAATTAATATGTTAAATAAAATAAGTGAGAAAATGGCAAATTTCATAAGTAAATTTGAATCTCTAAGAAAAGGAACTAAGAAGTACTGTAACTAAAATGATGAATTCCATAGACAGTTCTGACAACAGTTATAACATAGTTATAACAGGAAAATAAAAAACAGCCCACTAGAAAAGATATGGACTAACGCACAGACATAAAACCAGGAGGGAGGTACAGGAAAGAACGTGAGAGCGAGAAAGTCTAGCATGTGTATAGCTGCAGTCTGAGGAAATGAAGAAGAGTGAGGCACAACAGTGTCTGACAGGAGGGTGGCTAACGTGTCTGCTGGCCTCTCCTCTGGCATCTTCAGAGAATCCCATTACTAGGCATTTACCCAAAAGAACAAAAATTTTATCACAAGGACATCTGCACCAGAATGTTTATTGCAGCTCAATTCACAATTGCCAAGTCGTGGAAGCAGCCCAAATGCCCACCAGCCCACGAATGAATTAAGAAACAGTGGCACGTGTGTGGAGTACTATTCAGCTATAAGAGAAGATGGAGACTTTACAGCTTCTGTGTTTACTTGGATGGAGATGAAACACATTCTTCATAGTAAAGTATCTCAAGAATGGAAGAAATAAGATCCAATGTACTCATTACTAATATGAAACCAATATATACACAACTACCCACGCACAGAAAAGGAAAAACACTAATATAGTCTAGCAAAGGGGAGAGGAGGGGTGGGAGGGAGTGGGCAGGAGCCCGGGCAAGGGGCGGACCTCACCTGATGTGCACCAGGTGGGGTCAGCACACCCCCTGGGGAAGGGCTCAACCACAACTTGAACTTCACCTTAGAACTGAAAACAGTGTAACCTAAACATCTGTACCCTCACATTAATTTGTAATAAGAAAAAATAGTAGCAATCCAATGAAATATTTTTTAAAAAGATAATGGTTAATAATTTTCCCCAATGGATGAAAGGCATCAAGCCACAGAATCACCAGTGACACGACTTCAAGAAGGACAAGTATAAAGAAAACAATTTTGAGTAAAACTGCAAAACAAAGACAAAAAGAACATCTTTAAAAGCCCTTCAGAAGAGCAACAATATGACTTTTAACAGTAAAATGACATCACAGTTGAAAACTACCAAATAAAAAATCTAAATTATGTAAGAAAAATAATAAAACACCCTACAACCTAGAACATGACATAAATGTCTTCAGATAAACAAAAACTAAGAGAATCTATTGACAGCAAACTGCATTAAAGTAAATATTAATGGATTTTTTTCACACAGAAGCTACATAAGCACTAGAAACAAAAACAGAAACACAAACCAAAAACATGCAAATTAGAATACCAATGAAACACCACTTCACATCCACTAAATTGGTAAAAAATTCAAAGTCCAACACTGCCAAGTCTTGGCAAGATGATGGAGCAACAGGAACTCTTCACATCTAGCTGGGATGAAAAAGAACACAACTGTGGGCAACTTGGCATTGTCTACAAATCTGGTACAGACACTGACACAATGACCTTGTATTTCCATTTTTACTATGTGCACTATAAAAAATATATGCCAAGTGGTAAGTATCAGAATGCTTATAGCAACATTATTCATAATAGCAGAAAGCTGGAAACACTCCTAATATCCACCAAAAGCAGGATGACTAAAGTAATGTTAGGCAATATAATGTTACTAAGAGAAAAAAAAAAAAAAATGATCATTTGACTTTCAAAAACAATACTGGGCTTCCACTTCTGAGGATGGAGCAACCATAGAGACCAGATCTACCACACAGCCTGAAATAATTAAGAAACAAAAAAAATACATGTATATGAAACAGTATCTTCACGACATTGGACATCTGATCACAGGAGAACAAAGACCTCTGAGAGATGGGAGCGCAGTGCAAGCCTGCCCGACAGCCCACCTGAGAAAACATCCAGGCCTTGGAGCAAGGGGGAAGGACCATACTCATTTCTTGAGTTAAGGACATGAAATGGGAGTCTGGGAAGACTAAGTCAACTGGAGTTTGTAGAGCAAAGTGCCAGAAAGGAGACTGTAGCAAAGAAAAAGAACTATGAGGACCTGAAAAGGGGTCACCTGGAGTGCTCTGCACAGTAATGACTGGCTCAGGTGTGTGAGGAAACAATCCACGGCTAAAGAAAGAACCACCCAAAAAATGAGAGCAAATAGTCATCGGCAATCAGAAAGGGCCAAGAATAGTGTCTGCTCCCACAGAGCAGTACAAAGCTCACAAATCATAGGCCATCGGAGAGAATGCACAAAATGATTCATTAGCCACAGATGTGATGAAGCACTGGTCTAACCTAGTAAGTCTTCAAAGCAAGACAAAATAATATTGAACTGTTCTCAAGTCCAGAACAAGAGTATTCCAGAACAGAGTTCCCCACTTACAGGAATGCCATGAATGAGGCCCCCAACAAGGCAAAATTCACAACATCTATTTTCTCGTCAAAAACTTCCAGGCATGCAAAGAAACACAAAATACAACCAATCAAAACTTACCAAAAACTAACACAAATGTTAGAATTAGCAGACAAAAACATTAAAAATACTGTAACAGTTGTATTCCATATACTCAGAAAGGAGGACACAGATTGAACACATAACAATTAAAAACATTAAACATATAAAGCAAGTTGAAACAGAACTTCTAGAGATGAAACTGTAGTGTCTGAGAAAAACGATAGGATTAAAGGTTGATTTGATGTGTAGAAGAAAAGATGACTGAAAGTGAAGACAGCAATGGAAACTGTACAAAAAACTAAAAGAACAGCCTTGAACTATGTCTTTATAGACTTGCCCTGAAAAGGGAAGCACAGAGGGGGAAACAGAAACTATTTAGAGAGGTAATGGGTATAAAAACAAAAATTGATACAAAATAGCAAACCATAGATAGCTTAGTAAGCAACATATTAAAAGGATTATGCACTAAAAGAAAATTTTTCCAAATTAGATGAAAACTATAAATTCCTAGATCTAAGAGGAACTGAACCCAAAATCAATGATAAAGAGGACATCTTAAAAGCAGATACAGAAAAAAGACACATGAAAAGATAAGCATGACATATAACTTGTCAGAAATAATGCAAATAAAGACAGTGGAGCAACATCTTAGAATGTCAACATGTTTGAAGAGCCATTTGTGGACATACAAAACAAAAACGGTGAAGGAATACACATTTATCCTCTCCCCAAACTAAAGACAGTCTTTTTCAATGAGGTTAGATAGACTGAAAGCTTTTAACATAAAGATTTCATAAATTCTCTCATATTTTAGCTGCAGTAAAGTCTTTAATAAGAAATCAAGACCAATATACAAGTTAAGAAACACATAAATACAATACCTAATTTTGCCTTAAGAGTCTTTACATTTTCAAGTTCTTCTTCCAACTCCTTTATGTTGTATTCCACTGATGGAGACAGCCCTATCAAAAACAAAAATATTTATAAGTATAACAACAGAATCCCTAATACTATTGAACAGGTTGCCCTTTAATCAAAATACAAAATATCATATAGCAAATCCTGATAACTGGCAATAAAAAGAAATGCTGCTGTCATTCATAGACAAATACATCCATATCTTGATCACTTAAAACTGTCAAAATCTTGCTGATTAAATACAATGTGTTTCCTAGAAAAGTTATTACCTTGGTAAAATTCTAATTTGATCAATTACTAATCTTTATTACAAACGCTGCAGTGTTTATTATCAAAAGTGAACAAAGGCAAGATCTTCTTTATCCATCTTGATTCCCTAAAGTGACAATTATTAACAGCCTGGCTGATGCTTCCACACCTTTGTTTAAACTGTACAAGCATTTTCATACATACACACCGTGTGCATGGAGAATGAGGACTGACGACCCCATTCTTGGCAAGGGAAAGCACCCCCAGAAAAAGAGGAAAACTAAGAAGTAAGCTGAGCGAGTAGGAACAAAGAAAACTCAGCTAGTTAACATTTAAGCTGGCCATTGCTAGCAAGCTTCCTGCATTTTCTGAAATTCTAGCCTGTTGGGGATGCAGCTTACAAACACCCCTGCTGGGTCTGTGAGCACTCTGAGGAAAAATGGTCATAGACGAAACTATGGCAAAGACCTAGAAAGATACATTAACTGGGTCGTTTCCTGCCTAGTAAACAGGCAAAGCAGATACCCATTGTGGAGATTTGCATTTGCCTGGGGAAGAGATCAAGGGAGTAGCTGGAGCCCTGAGATGTGGGCAGAAGAGCTTATATCCCTTATCGCAGAGGAAGATCCTCTGTGGTGGTGATGGGAGGAAAGTTCTTCCCTCCCACGGATTCCTCAGAGGAGATTAATGCCAGTGGTATTTTACTCCACAGGGAACTAGCAGAGTTTAACACCTGCCTAGAAATCTGTGTGTGTGATCTCAAGTGGGAGGCTCTCCCAATACAAGGCTCAGATTTCAGATTTCTGAGG